>CAUYLG010063445.1:0-62561 GCA_963573385.1 Cacajao melanocephalus
AAGGAACTGGAAGAATAAGTAAGGCCTGGATATTGTACCCCAAAACCTAAAATGCAATTATTGGCATAAAAGAAGTTTTTAATACCCATTTTTAGACTGCATTCTAGCCTGGGCAATAGAACAAGAATCCTGTTCTCTCTCCCTCTTTCTCTTCCTCTTTCTTTCTCTCTTACATTCTTTTTTTTCTTTCTTTCACTCTCACTTTCTTTCCTGTCTTTTTCTTTCTTTCAAAAATAAAAAAATAAAAAAATAAAAAAAATATAAATAAAAATAAATTAAAAAAAAAAAAAAAGGCCTGCAGACAGGCTTCTGTGGCCAGGGATGTGTTTCTAAATAGTCAGAATTTGAATGCCCTTAGGCCGGAACTGCATTCTCCAGTTCCAGCTTGTTCCTAAGATGATTGTCTTCTTACATGTGCCGGTGCCCTGAAGTCAAATCCATCTCTGCTCTAAGGTGAAGAAAGAGGTCCACATAGCATGCTTCCTTTACAGATCTGTTGTGGGGAGTCAATGAGAGAATTCATGCTGTACACTAACAATGAAGAGTCCAGCTCTTTAAACAAATAAAATGAAGGCTTCCCTCCTCCACTGAAGCAGGCTATGAAGACTTTGGGCCTTCATGCCTTATTGTGGCATCTGAATGACTACCAAGTGTCTCTGGGGACCCCAAGCAAGCTGCCTCACCTCTCTTGGGAGTCAAAGGGGAGAAAGTCCCTATCCCACAGTTTAGTTATTGCAGTTGAATGGAAGGATACTTTGAAGTGCCTGATGCATAATAGGTACTTAATAAATTGCAATTCCTTTTTTCTTCCTTTCATCTTTTCAGGCTGGAGGTCAGTGAATCAATCGGTCTCTAACCGGTTGTAAATCCTTATCATATCAGGAAGAACACTTTGGTTCACAGGCTTTTGGTGTCAGATGACACCAGGATGAAACTCAGCTCTGCCACTTACCAGCTCTGTGACCTTTCCCAAGTCACCTTTCCCAAGAACTCAACTTCTCAGAGTTGAGTTTCCATATAGGTGCAATGGAAATAATGGAAGGAACAAAAATGTGGTTGGGAATACGCAACAAGACAAGGTGTGTATTTAGTGTTCAAGAGCTCCATGTGGATCGTGGTTGCCAAGATGGTTATACCCAACTTGAAATGAGAACTCACTTTTTCATTCAAAAGCACCCTTAATTGTGTATTTATCATTGCGTCCATTTGGAGAACTGGGTTTGAAATGTTAATTTTCACTTACTTTTAAAGATCCAAACTTAGAAAAGATGACATCATGCGCTTATAAATAGTAAGTTCTAATTTTATGAAATTGAGGTGCTTTCTAATAAGCCACATCAACAAAGCCACATATACATTTCTAACCAAAAAACCTTTAAAACTAGAGTTAAGCTAATGAAGATCTGTCATTCTAAAACTTATTTGGGAGTTTTCCTACATATACTGGCAGACACTATCTTCTCAAACAAAATATTTTTGCTAAAGCAGCAAATCCTTTCTTTCTCTAATGAATTGCCAATTTTGTAAGGTTAAATACATAGTCTATAGTGTTTTCATTTTTTAAAAAGATTTTTCTATTTATCTTGGGAAATTACAGAGATAATGAAAATCTAAATATAATTTAATGCAAATGTATTCAAATAATTATAGGAGGAAAAGTGAACAACAAGTCAAAGCCCCCCGCATCTGTTAAAGACGGATGCTGGGAAGGAAGGCATCTTCACCTTGAGAAGGCAAGTTGGAGATGTTCCACAACCACTTTCTCTCCCATGGTCCTTTTCTCCTTACCTCCCTCTTTTGCTCTTTCCTTTATCCTTCTTTTTCACAACAGATTTCTTTTTTCCTTTCCTTCTTTTCTTTCCTCCCTCTTTTCCCTCCTCCTCCTTGTTCTACTCCTGGTTCTATCTTTTCTCTGTGTGTTTATTTCTATCTCCGTGCTGTGCCTCTCTGTATTTCCTCTCTCTGTCAGTTTTCCTCATGCCCCATCTCCCTCCTGATCTCACTCATCACATCTATAGGGACAGGCCAGCCTTGGGGTCAGGCACTAGCAGAGGATAAAAGGAAGGCCATGGCTCCATCTCTGCCCTTGTAGGGCTCAGGGTTTTATGGGAGAGGAAAACAACCCTGCAAAGAAAGCAGAAGTATTACACCGGAAATCAGCACCCACTCTGGCAAAACAGTGTTTAGCACTGTTTTGGAAAGCAGAGGGAAGTTAAATAGAAGATGAAGCTCTAAATACTGTCTATGAGCATTGCCATTGTATGAAATAGGTGACATTTAACACCCAAAGTAACAGAAGAAACAATAAGAATAAAAGATATTAGCTTGGAATGGATCATTTAGATTTAGGTGAAGCTCATTATGGAATTATTTTTTTCTTTCTCAAGTTTGCTTCAAAGCAGTGACAATGTGATTATTCATCAGTGATTATTCATCATGATTACTGTGCTTGCTTCCACAGACCTGCATTTGAGAAGCACTTCTGTATACAGTGTCAAGGAGGTTGTATTCCTGTTTGGGTAGCAGTGAGGAGCTGCTGAAGGTTTCTAAGGAGATGATGGTCAGTGCCCTCTGGGCTGCAGGAACACCAGGGCAGTGCAGAAGCTCACCTCTAGCCTGCTGTGTTCTGTCTGTGGGTTACAAACCATGGTGGCCTAAATCTATTACTAGAAGATGACCATACTCTTACCACAGAGGATCGTTGTGGTAATTAAGATGCCTAATAGATGTGATGGCATTGAGATGTCTAGATCTCTAACTGCAGGGATCATTAGTGTTAGAGGATGATCTCATCTTGAATGCTGGCAGCTAGTGAAACTGGACCACACGGAGCCATGGAGAGGGTGAGTGGTCAGGTACAACCTTCCCCTGTGTCTTAGTCTGTTTGGGCTGGTATAACAAAACACCATAAATTGGTGGTTTATAAGCAGTAGAAATTTATTTTCCACAGTTCTGGAGTCTGGGAAGTGCCAGATTGAGGATCCAGCAGATCAGGCGTCTGGTGAGGGCCTGCTTCCTACTTCATTGACAGCCATCTTTTCACTGTGCCACCACATAGCAGAAGAGGTGAGGGATCTCACTGCCATTTCTTTCATAAAGGCACTAATCTCATTTATGACGACTCTGCCCTCACAACCTAATCACATCCCAAAGACCCTGCCTCCTAATTCTATCACCTTGGGGGTTAGAATTCCAACATATAAATTGTGGGGAAACATAAACATTCCATCCTTTGTGCCACATGTGATGGTCAATTTCATGAGTCAACTTGACTGGCCAGAGGGTGCCCAGATTAAATATTACTTCCAGGGGTTTCTGTGAGGGTCTTTCTGGATGAGATTAGAGTTTAAATCAGTGAATTTAATAAAGTAGAAACTGTCCTCCCCACTGTGAGGGGGAGTCACATGATCGGTTGAGGGTCTGAATAGAAAAAAAGGCAGAAGGAGAAATTCACCCCTTCCTGCCTGACTGCTTGAGCTGGGACATCCATCTTCTCCCGCCCTTGGTGCTCCAAGTTCTCATGCCTTTACACCCTGACTGAGAATCTACATTATTGGCTCCCTTGGTTCTCAGGCCTTCAGACTGGAGCTGACTTATACTCATTGGCTTTTCTTTGCAGGTGGCAGATCGTGGGACTTCTCAGCCTCTATAATTGTGTGACCCAATTCCTTATAATAAAGCTCTTCCTGTATATCCTGTTGATTCTGTTTCTCTAGTGAACCCTCACAAATATACCATGTCTCTCAAGTCCTTGTAGATAGCTACCAGTGCTGGAACCATGACTTCGTACCAGACATGTGCTGAGGGCTTTGCTTATTATCTGTTACAACTTTTGTGTACTCACTACGTATGAAATGATATACTTTTAGTATTAGACAACTTGTAATGGGAGAAGCAATTTTTTTAAACTACTATGTAATCAGAATCTAGTCACTGAATGGCATATAATAAATGTTGAATTAATATTTTAAAATGAAAATTGAAAAGGATATCTCTCCCAAGTCTTATAATGACTAAGGGGCATAAGTAGAATGTGAACCAAAGCTGACTCCATAGGCCATGCTGCTTGTGTTTGCTGTGTAAATGCATTGCTCTGATCCTAAGCCCAGCAGAATGTGCTGCATCATGCCAAGTACTGAGGGTGAGTGGGCAACAGGCCCTTTAGTTCCTCTGTCTGTCCAAGTCTCAGTGCCCAGTCCTTCCAAGATCCTTGAAGTTATGGCTCCTTGCACTACTTCCTGGCTCCTTTGGCTGCAGAAGATGCCTAGTGCTTATGGTTTCAGGCTCAGTTCAATTATTACCTCCCTGGGAAGGCTGTTATAACACCCCTAAGAGTGGAGATATTCATGGTCTTTGTGTGCCATAGGCGATGGTGAAGTGAAAAGGACACCTGATTTGGGCTGAGATGATGTGGAACTGAGTCCTGACTCTGCCTCAGATGTGTGACCTTGAGCAAGTCACAGTCTCTCTGAGCTTCAGACTCCTCATTTGTAAAACAGATAGCAGCTATTGCTTTGCCTGGCACTCTAGGGATGTTTTAAGATCAAAGTCAATGCATTGACATGTAAAAAAGCATTTATAAAGTGTCATGTGCTGCACAAGTGTTAGCAATTAATTTTAGAGGTCAGGCTGAAGTCACAGTTTGAAGACACAAAGGAACGGGCAGTTCAGATATGAAGAGAGATGTGGCAGATATTGTGACTATCTTAGTAAATTCCTTCCGCCTTTTCCTGTCCAACTTATGAACCTTAAGTCAGCCATTCACCCATTCATTCATTCATTACTTCACTCATCACACATTCGCTGAGTGGCCACTTGGTAACAGGGACTAGACCCTGAAAATACTTAAATAAGTCACATAGGATCTGATCCCTTCCCTTAGGAAGCGAATTGTCTATTGTGAAGGCAAACAATTAAAAACTTACAAAATATCTAACCCTATTTGGTTATATATGACCTTTGTACCAGTTATTCAAAAAAATCTCTTTTACTGATTCCCAAATGCCTTTGTTTGCAGTGCTCACATTTGCAACCCATATTTCCTATTTTGTTTCAGGTGTTACAGCTTATTGGTTATTTCATCTGGCACTTTCATCAAATTAGTTTTACAAAGTTTTACTCATTTCCAGTTTTTACTCTTTCTCCAACATTTCCCAAGATTCTTTGTATTTGGAGATTTTCAGTTTTTTCTCAAAACAATAATGATGTCTAATACTTACATTGAGCTTACTATGTGCCCAGTGCTATTCCAAGCACTGAATGCACATTAACTTAATTAGCCACCTATTTGATCTCTCCTCACGTCTCCTTAGCATTTTCCTAGTTTCACAGAGTTCTAACAGTTCTTACAAATGTTAATGCTTTGATTAAAAACATAAATGTGTAACAATACTTACAATTACATAAGTAATTAAATCTTCAGAAACGTATACAATTCTTTTTCGTTGTTTTTGAGACAGAGTCTCGCTCCGTCGCCCAGGCTGGAGTGCAGTGATGAGCTCATGGCCCACTGCAACCTTCACCTCCTGGGTTCAAGCAATGCTCTTGCCTCAACCTCCCGAGTAGCTGGGAGTACTGGCGCATGCCACCATGATGCTAATTTTTTTGTATTTTTAGGAGAGGCGGGGTTTCACCATGTTGGCCAGACTGATCTCGAATTCCTGACCTAGGGATTGGCCCACCTCGGCCTCCCAAAGTGATGGGATTACAGGCATGAGCCACCACGACCAGCCTTACAATTCTTATGAGTAGTTCTCTACTCTGTATTGCACTACACGAAAATGACACATTTACTGTTACATGTTGCAAAAATTCGGAGCTTATGTTAGAAAATATTACTAAAGATATGTCAGAAACACATGCATTTCTTATAAATGGCCAGCAGCTATTTGTGCCTTAACAACATGAATATTTATAGACTGATGTAGATTTCATGTGACCACTGGCTGCAGTGTTTGTGTGAAAAACCCACCCACCTACCATTAATTAGGGGAACACATCTGAGTGCTCTAGGGCCCTGTGGAGGTGAGGAGGGGAGAGAGAAACTGCAGGACTGGCCAGGAGCTAACACAGCCTAAATAGGAAGGAGAAGGAGGAAGAGTTTTGAAACATATTAGTTTTCTAGGGCTACCATAACAAATCATTCAACCACTTTGAATTGTAATTGGCTTATTAGTAAAATGGGATAATATGAACTAATTGGTAGGAGTGTGTCTGAGTTAAATGGAAAAACTCATGTCAAGAGCCTACTACAGGCTCAAGTCTTTCACAATGTTGCCTAGGTAGTTAGAACTTAGATCTCCAGATACCTGAAGAACCTGAAAAAAAACTTTAAACTGATTTGGAAACACCTGACCTGCCAGAAGGAGGCCTTCTAGACCCACAGCAGCAAAGAGATATTGTCATAGCATTACAAAGGTTGAGAGATTTTTTTTTCCCTTTAAAAAATTACATTAGGGCTCCTCTGAGTTCAAATGAAATGCATTCCCCTGATAATACTCAGAGCTTAATGTTCATAACATTTCAGAATAAAAAAATCAGTTCTGTGTTTACTTTGTGCTTATTAAACAGGAAGAAGATGAAAGGAGCAAATAGAGGAAAGACAACCAAGATTATTTCCAATTTCTTGAGATATCCCTTCCACCTGGATGCTTTGATAATGGCATAGCAGCGAACAAAGTCTGAGGCTACATGAGACTCAAAAATAAGAGGGAGAAATCATTCAGTTCTGTCATCCAGACAGTTCATTCGCTGAGCAACAAACACCAAAGGGCCAAATATCAGGGGAACTGATTTCAGATTTCAATTGTCTTAAGTTTTCACAGACCCGTAGAATTGCAGGTGGGAGAAGATCTTGAAAGGTCATCTGGAACCCGTGCAAATTTTAAAACTCCTCATGTCCCTTATTTTTAAGAATGATGAAAAAATAAATGTTATAACTTGCTGCGAGAGTCCATTGTAGTGTTTGATAACCCTCACCTTGGGAAAATTGTCTCTTAAAGCTAAGTGACTATTTCTGTGAGAAGAAATGTCAGTTATTTGTGTCACTCTAAGGGTAGATAACATGGGGTCTATTTATATAAAAGGGTGGGTTTATCTACTAAGAGAAAGCAAAAGTTACCATGTTTTTAGAATCCAAAGAACTGAGTTCAAATCTTAATGCTGACACTTGCTAGCCACATGACCCCAAGCTAATTACTTCATTTTCTGAGCACCATTTAATAAATGGAGTCCTGGCCTCAAGGTATCCTGGGCACCCCATGTGAGGAGGAAGGAGGAGTGATGACCAAATTGTGGTATTAACATATACTCTACTATTTTACCACTAAACTATCCATGATTTTTTTTGGTGTGCTATTTTTGTTATTTTTAACTCCAAAATTCTAGATATTAATATCTGTAGAATAAGATCAACAATTTAATTATCCAAATTATGTGAAAAGACAAACTGATACAAAGTCTACAAGTCTAGACAGGTCCAGACCGTCATGAATTGTAATAAGCAACCGTATTGCGGTCCTGCAAAGCTTCTATTGAAAGAATAATTATTACTACAATTCAAAAAAATTCTGAGAAAATAGAATATGAATGTGACAGTATGGAAATGGATACAGGGAGATGCATCAGCGTCACCAGCTACACATGATAAAAATACAGAAGATGTAGACCTACCAAGTATATTTTCTTTGGTGGGGATAGGCAGGAAACATAGCTCCCTGTCAATACAAAACTGTCTTTATGGGGATGGGCATGGGAGGAAGGGTTATTCAAACAAGAACTCAAAATTATCAAAGAAGAAATAAAATTATTTAAAGATGAAATTTAGAGGAAAATATTTAGGGTTAGCTCTTAGGTGTCTCCTCACCATTCTTCTGAATATTCACAAAATCACCAAAAGCAGCTTTTTCAGCAGCAAAAAAAAGGTTGCATAAAAATGTTTGCAATTAATTGATGTCACTTGAATCATTTCATTCTTTAATTAGCACATTTTAAAAAGGGCAAATAACATTTTTATTTTCAATTTCCATAATTAACTCATTTTTCTAGTTTATATGCTATGTCATTTATGGTTTGAATATTTAACTTAGTGATTTACATCTACAAATAATTTATATTTCAGTTATGTTTACCTTTTGTAAAATTTCCCTGTTATTTATAATATCTTTATATGTTTTCGTATTTGAGGTATATTAAATAGCTTTATTTCTTTGAGCCTTTTGCTTTACAGATTTTGTGTACTTTTAAAATAAAATACTGATAGTATGTAAAATAAAAATTGAAATAACAGAATGTTACCTTGTTGCAGTATTGCAATCACTAAAATGCAGTTAGCAAACTGAGATTAACATGACATTAGGCAGGGAAATGTACCAGGACCCACAGGAGGGGTCAGTAGCCCAAATCAGCAGAGGCAAAGAAGAGTGACTTTTTTCTTACTCAAGGCTGGTACCTTCCCTGCTCTATGTTAGCAGAACACAGGGCCCTCTGATAGATGGTAATCAGGTATTAACATCAGGAGAGGTATCAGAGTTACTGATCAGGGAAGTGGGAAAAGGTGGTATGAGGCACAACAAATATTACATTGAAGGTTTCTGAGGGAATAGTCTGCAGGGAGTAGGAGATATTGTCTGTGGTATGGGGGATTTAGGGAGGCCACCTAGTATACCCAAATTGAAGAACTGCTGTAAGAATTAAATATTAAAGAGTCTCCAAAGGACTCTTATAATAATCCCACATGTGTGGGATTATTATAGTCTAGTGCAGCATAGGTGTGGAACTTGGTACAAATTCTACTCTAGTATAAATTATTAGTAGAGTACTACTCTAGTATAAAATATTACCAGATGTTTCTAAAATAAAGTGTTATTTAAAAAAGAAAAATAAATATTTTCTTTAATAGTGTTTGTGTGTGTTTATCATGAGTGGACTTCCAGTTTAACATGGAATTGGGATCAGCCACAGCAGATGAAGGTTTCAGTGTCAGTACTTTATGAGACTAGAAGCAGAAGGGAAAGTGGTAGGTGAGTAGCGTGGTGGAGGAAGCGAAAACTCTAAAATAGGACGGAGATGGGGTTGGGTGCCATCAATAAATTCACAATTTCACTGCAGAAATTCAGCACCAGGAAGACATAGACAGAGGAAGGTTGGATGGAGTTGAAACAGTGGGGAGGAGAATTGTGTGAGAGTTGTGAGGTGAAGGGAAACTCAGGAGAATGGAATTCTCACCCATGGTAAGTGAAAGTCAAGAGGTAACACCTGAAATTGACAAATCAAAAGATAGCAATATAAGGAGTAAGATAACAGAAAAAAAATGTTAAAATAATAAACGTTTCAGTGTGGTGATTGTATGGGACGTAAGGAATTGTTCTTCTCTGACAGGAGTTGTAGTGCTATGTGTTTTAAATGCGTCATATGGATAATTTTCTTTTAAATTTAAAGTAAAGAGAATGCACTAGATTAAAAAGTAGTTCTTATTATGCTCTATTAGATAAGACCAAAGATACGATGAAAATGGGAAAGGTTAATAAAACAATTTTTCTAAAGCAGACAATAAGTATTCAGTAAACATGTCTTATCTATATGTTTTACAATTAAGAATATTGTTCTCTAAATCAGGCTCAAAGCTATGTATCAGGTATGTCAGGATCTGAGTCCCTGAGTAGAGCTCTCTCATCTCAGTTGTGGCTTGATGGAAGACCAAGATCTGGAGCAGCTGTGTCCTGTTGTCTAAGACTGCAGGGCCAGGGCTGTGAGGAGAGGAGGGGGCTGACGTGACACTTCCCATTCAGGGGTTCTCCAACTTGAGCATGCATCCAAATAAACTGGAGGGCTTGTGAAAACAGAGGGCTGGCCTCACTCCCAGGGTTTCTGATTTAGTGGGTTTGGGATGAAGCCTGAGTTTATTTATAGTAAGTTCCCAGGTGATGCTGATGCTGCTGAACCTGAGACTACACATGGAGAATCATTGGCCAATGTGAGGTGGGCACGTGGAGAGCAAGGGCAGGCTGCTGAGGACCGGCTGAAGGAAGAATCCTGTTCCTGGAAAGGTGTTTGAATAAGCTTTGTGCTGGGAAGGGAGGGACAGAGCGGGGAATCTAGGTGTCCTATATATTTTCTAAGGCTGGCGTTGTAATGTCTTTTAATAATCTCCTCGGCTCAGCCCAACAATCTCTACTTTAAAGAAATATCTGATTCCCACAATTCTAATAATATGTGCCCAGAAGAGAGCCCACTGAAGAAAGTCTGAAAAATAGATTCAATTATCCTTCTCCACTATTGAACCTAAGGTATGCCATTAGAGGAAGGGAGAAAGCCAGAGTGAAACACACACCTTTTGCCAGATATCTAAGAAGAAAGAGAATAGGTTCAAAGAAGCGGACCAAACCTGGGAGTGACTGAACAATCTTTTAAAAATGATTAGGTCATATAACATTTGTCTTTATTTTTAATGGTCATACTAATTTGCTTTATCAGTCAAAATTTTCTGTCTCACAAGAGTCTATTGAGATCAGAATTGCAAATGTAATCTTAAGGTATGCCACGACTGAGGCATCCTGGACCGTGGGGTTAATTTAGACAGTTAGTGCACAAAGGCAGGGAAGTTAAAAGTAAGAAATCCTAGGTTCAAGACTTGCCTCTTTAAAGAAGACGGCTAGCATGTGACAGACTTTTAGGTCAGCTTGGTGTGACCCTGAAGAGTTAACACCTCATAGCCTCAGTAATCTCATCCTCAAAATGAAGACGATAATGTAAGATTTAGCATAGTACCTGGCACACAGCATTGTGCTGAAAGAATGTGAGCTGTAATAGCAGATAAAAACAAGCTCTTTAAAGCCAGATGAGGGTTCAGATCTGGGCTGTCCCTTAATAGCGGCTCCCTTGGGCAAGTTATTGAACCTTTCTAAGGTGTAAGTAATTGTGTTAAAATGGGGATAATAATATATAATCTTTTAGGATTACTCTAAGGATTAAATGAAAGCAAATATGATAGTATGCCTATCCCTTGGCAATATTAAACACCGAACAAATGAAATGATCACTACAGATATGAAACCTAACCCTTATAAGTACTAGTTTTCCTAATGTGTAAAAATAGAACAAATATCCACCCTACCCTCTTCCAGATTTGGTTTGAAGCTGAAATAAGATAATGAAAAGAAAGAAATTTTATTCATTCAACAAATGTTTATTGTGCATCTTTTGTGTGCCAGGACTGTTCTAAGTGCCAGCAATAACCTTGTAATCAAAAAGGTATAATGAAATTCTTGTCTTCGGGAGATTATACTTCTCCCACTAGAATGGAGGAGGAAAAGAGGAATAGACAAGTAAATATATAATAACAGGTGGTGGAAATGTTTTAGATAAAAGTTAAACAAGGTACAGAGTATGGAGGTATAGCAATGGGGTGGGAAGGGTATACTATTTTATATAAGGTGGTCAAAGAAGAAATAGCCAATAAATGGCATTTGAGCAGAGATCTGAAGGTTATGAGGGGTAAGCCATGCAGATGTCTGGAGGACAGTCCAAAAGCCAGTTCAGCATCCCTGAGATGGGAGCATATTGGGTGTATTCATGGAGGTACAGGGGATCAGGCTGCTGATGGCAGCTGACAAGTGAGGAGAAGTGTGCCATGAATCACATGGGAATTTGCAGCTATGAACTGAATTGTGTCTCCCCAAATTCATAAGTTGAAGCCCCAATGCAAATGTGATGTTATTCGGAGATAGGGATTTTTAGGGAGATAATTAAGGTTAAATGAAGTAGTTAAGGGCAGCACTCAATCCAGGGGTCTCCAACGCCCAGGCCATGGACTGGTGCCAGTTCATGGCATGTTAGGAACTGGAGTGTAGAGTAGGAGGTGAGAGCAGGCAAGCAAGCGAAGCTTCATCTGTATTTATAGCCACTCCCCATTGCTCACATTACCTCCTGAGCTCCACCTCCTATCACATCAACTGAGGCATTAGGTTTTCATGGGAGTGTGAACCCTACAGTGAACTGCGCATGAGAGGAATCTAGGTTGCATGCTCCTTATGAGACTCTGCTGCCTAATGATCTGTCACTGTCTCCCATCACTTTCAGTTGCAGCAAAACAAGCTCAGGCTCCCACTGATTCTACATCATGATGAGTTATAGAATTATTACATTATATATTGCAATGTAGTAATCATAGAAATAAATTACACAATAAATGTAATGCACTTGAATCATCCCGAGACCATCCCCCTGACCCTTGTCCGTGGAAAATTTGTCTTCCACGAAACCAGTCCCTGGTGCCAAAAAGGATGGGGATCACTGCTCTAATCTAATAAAACTGGTGTCCTTATAAGAAAATGAAGACACCAGAGCACTCTCTCCCACTCTCTCCAGAAATGCACACAGAGGAAAGGCCATGTGAGGCCAAGTGGGAAGGTGACTCCCTACAAGTCAGGAAGAGAGGCCTCAGCAGAAACCAAATTTGCTGACACCTCTATCTTGAACCTCCTACTTCCAGAATTGTGAGAAAAATAAATGTCTGTTGTTTAAGCCACCTGTCTGTGGTATTTTGTTATGGCAGCCCAAGCAGACTGGTACGCCATACAAGGACTTCAAGATGGACTGTCATTAGAGGGCTTCAAACAAGGACAGGAGGACATTGGAGAGGATACTATTATTTTGTGTGTGAAATATGGGCACAGAGTTAAAAGCTAAGTGATCAGTCAGGAGGTTCTTGCAATAATCCAGATGAACGGTGATAGGAGCTTTGACCAGCATATTAGCATTAGAGAAGGCGGTGAGTAGTGGCTGAATCCTGAATGCAGTTTGCAGGTAGAGTCAACAAAATGTGCTCGTGGGTGAGATATGGGGTGTACAAAAGAGGGGGTGGGTCAAAAGTGGCTCCAAGGTTTCTGACTGAGCACCTGGAAGACTGGAGTTGCCATTCACTAAGATGGAGAAGGTTGTGGAACAAATAGCTGGGGTAGACAACCAATCTCAAATTTTGAAGTTTGAGTTGCCAGCAGACATCCAATGGAGACGTTTGAGGATACATATGGAGTTCTATGTTCAAGGGAGTGACAGGATTAGAGAGAAATATGTATGGATAATATAAATATGGATAAATATGGATATCATTAGCATATGGATGGTAGTTAATGAGACAGGATGATCAAAATTTAAAAAAAGTTACATATTTGTAAAGCTGTGCATAAATTAATTGGGGTCTTTGCATATTCTTCGGTATGCAAGGTTTTCTTTTTACAGCAATCTCATAATATTTTTCCTCTTTGTGCTTTACTAATAATATACCATTTACAAATGGGATAAGATTAGATACTTACTATCTACTAATACTTTACATATTTTGCTCTTCCCATAATATATTACAGGAACATCTCAGTTGCCAAATCTATTGATAGGTTTGTCACCTATGTCACACTTAACTATGTCTTGGGTATTGTGCCAGCAACTGGGGAAATAATGAAAAAAATGCATTCTCAGCTTCAATGAGTCATATATTTTCCATGGAGTGTTGTCAGCATAATGGTAAAGATATGCATGAGGAATTGTGGAATTCCAGGAGAAAGGTGCCTAATCCATCCTGCAGGAGCCAGCAAAGAATTCCCAGAGGAGGCACCATCTGATCTGGGTTTGAGCTGAGTGGTAGGTACCTGCAGGTGTGTGTAGGGGTAGTTGATGTCATCATGCAGTCTGAGCACCAGCACAGGGCTAAAAGCAGCTTGGTATGTGTATCAAAACCAAGGCAGGTCGGCAGGTGGGGGTAACATGGGAGGCAGGGTTGATAAAGATAGGATGCTGGGACTTAGACAAGGGCCAGGGTATGAAGATCTTCAAATTCAGTATTAGGAAGCATGGATCAACTTCAATTTTGGACAAGAGGTAGAGTGTAAGGGGGCATTAAATGTTTTTAGCGAGGGGAGTGCTTACAAATTAGTAGTAGGCGTCAGAGTTATCTTAAGGCAATAAAGAGTGGAACATCTTTGTGTTATGAAGATGTCCTCATATATAACTGATAAAGATAAAAACTTGCAAGGAAACCAGTCTTCAACAATAGGGAAATGACTAAACAAATTACATTGGATCTACTTAATAATGGAGAATTTACTCAAAGGAATATTATTCAGTCACTTACAATGATTGTTACTGAGAGTATTTGGCAGCATAGAGAAACACTTTTGGCATGGGTAAAACAAACTAGGCTTTATATTTGTATGTATAATCTGATACTAGTCATATAAAATGAAATATAAAAATGTATAATGTAAAAACTAAAAGAAATACACCCAAATGAGAGATGATGGTTATATTTTATCTTTTTCCTAATTACTAAACTCCATGGAACATATTTAGATTAGTTTTAACATTAAAATTCTTGAATACATAAATAAAAAGGTACTTACAAATACATGGCATTTTGTTACTTTTGATTAATAAAAACAATAAATCATGTGTGATAACTTTATTAGAGTTAAATGAGGAGATAAAAATCAGTGTTTTTTTTTTCATTTTATAAAGTATACTTTTTCAGCAGTTCTGGGCGAGGAGTGTCAGATGATATGGCTGAGATATGTTGAGAATAATGTCCTTTGCAATGGTGTGTAAGTCTCTGCTCTTCCCCAGACCCCAACATACAAACCATCCTTCTCCCAGTGTCCTTGGCTTAGATCTAGCACAAATGCTCACATCATCATAACTCAGCTTAGGTTTTAACCTCATCTCAATAATCTGTATTGCTGGAGGGAAAGGTCGAATGCTCAGGATAATCACCTATTTCTTAGTCCATGGGAATCAAAGACACAGTTCATGTTTCTGAGGAGTCTGCCTAATTAAGCTGGACTTCAGAAGACACCAAAGCAATGAGGGAAGGAGTTTGAGGGATACGTAGTTCACCAAATGGCAAAGGCAGGAAAGGGCATTCTAGGTAAAACAAATGCTGTGGAAAGGGTTAGATATTTTCTTGTTACAGTCACAGGTAATCCAGCATGGCTGGAAACAAATTCAAGGGTGTGAGTGGTGTGTGTGTGTGTGTGTGTGTGCACGTGTGTGTGTGTTGGAAGAAGTTGGGGATGGAAAGACAGGATTCTACAGACAAGGCCAGGAACTTTAAAATAATTTTAGTAAAGAACTCTAAATTTAGTCTCCTGTAATGAACTTTTCCCGTTCCAGTAGGCAAAGGGGAGCCACTGAAAAGTTTTAAGCAGAGGAACAGCCTTTTCATATTTGTAATTGAGCAGGATACTCCAAGGGCAATGAGAAGGAGGGTTTGGAAGGAGTGAGACTAGAGTTGGAGCGCTTAAGAAGCTTTTGAGAAAACAATGTGACCATGAACTAAGGAAAAGGCAGCAGGTGTGCCCTCTTTCGTTAAATGAATACTTACTGAGCATGCGCTGTGTATTGTGCTCAGCACTCAGTTTTCCTGTGAAAAGGGTTACAGACAAGGTCCCTGACCTCAGGGTGCTTACATTCTAATGTACTGGAAAGGGAAGAAAATGTTTGAGTCAATTTCAGGGACAGAATCAACAAGTGCTCTAGATACTCCCTTCAGTGCTGAAAAGACAAACCAAACCACAGAAATCACATTAGATAGGTCATCTTTCTAAAACTTGTCATATTCGTCCGCCTAATTGCAGATAAAAGGCGGGTCCCCAAAATACTTGGAATAGTCAGGCTTTAGAGGCGTGGGCTTTCTCCTTGCCGTGTGAAGTTGGAAGCTCTTGGTTTGAGTGGTGCCATCAAAGGCCATAGTCTGCAGAAGCATGGCGCAAGAGGAAGCAGAGGCTGTGGGCAGAAGATGATGAGTGTAGAAGCAGGTCCTGTGTATTACAGGCTTTGCTCTGTGTGTCATTTGCTATGTGACTTAATGCGAGTTATTCATCATTTGGAGACTCAAATTCCTCATCTATCAAAAAGGAAGCTGAAGTAGATCATCTCTGAGATTCCTTAGATTTCTAAAATATTCTGATTCATTTTTTTGTTACAATTTTCAGTTGAGGGGTATGTTTCCAGTGAGGTGGTGCACTCCAATTAATATTTTATATCTAAATGTATTATATTAACTTATGTTTCTATAATCATTTATACTTTACCAAATATTTTCACCTATATGTTACCTCTTACTCTTCACAACCACTTCTAATTTCCTTCTTATTACAGGTAAAGGAATTGAGGCTAAACGAAAGAGGGGGGTGACCCAAGAAACCAAGCCCACACAGCTAACAAGTGGCAAAGGGAGCCTTCAGTTAGATTCTCAGCTTCAAAGCAGGCCCTCTATCCACTTCAAAAAGCTTATTGCACTCCCCTGAGAGCCCATTCCCTCGTTCTAATCAATCCATGTTTAGGATGTAACAACTCAAATAGGGTATTAGATAAGTTAAATGGGTTCAGCACTAAGGACTCACTAAAAGAGAAGAATGGCTGCATTTTATTGAACCTAATTTGTGAGCCATCTGGGAGCATTAACTTCAATGGGACACCCAGAACTAGTGTCCCCAGCTGAGACACTGATAAATAAAGACACCAGCATTAGAGTAACATTAGAGCCACGGAGAGGTAAAGAATATAGGGGCATGCAAGCTCAGGAGAGTCGTTTTATTTTTCCTGAATGCACTTACAGAAAGAGACATGACTGGCTTAAATGAAGGCTGCCGTTAGACAAAATTCCTATAGAAATGTCCTTTGGAAGAATCATCCTGCAGCAAATTGGACACTCCCACAATGTTTGGTGTCTGAGTAACTGAATCCTGGTGACTGCCTTCAAACTCATTCCTGGCATTAGTGAGTTAATTAGTGTCGTAATTTCCTCATCCTTAAAACATAATAATTTCCTCTAAGGACAAAATGAACAACTGAGGCCTGGGAGTAGAGGTGGGGTGGGTGGGGTGGGGTTAGCTCATTGCAGAAGAGCCAGCCAGCAGAGATTTCTGTTGCACACAGGCAGAGATTTCTTCTTCTCCACCTCACTCCCTTTCTAACTTCTTTTTTTTTTTTTTTGAGTCCTGCTCTGCTGCCAGGCTGGAATACAGTGGCACGATCTCGGCTCACTGCTACCTCCGACTCCCTGGTTCAAGCTATTCTCCAGCCTCAGCCTCCCAAGTGGCTGAGATTACAGGCATGTGCTACCATGCCCAGCTAATTTTTGTATTTTTAGTAGAGAAGGGGTTTAGCCATGTTGGCCAGGATGGTCTCGATCTCCTGACCTCGTGATCCACCCACCTTGGCCTCTCAAAGTGCTGGGATTACAGGCATGAGCCACTGCGCCCAGGCTGATCTTATATTCTTATACCTGGTTTAGACTAAGTTCCTGGCTTCTCCATGGATAAATCTCAATGTTCCCTGGTGAAACTCTCTTCCAGTTCCTTCTTTCTATGATGCAGTACTCCCAGCATAATCTCTGAATAATACTTGTGTCAGGCTTATTTGTCTATGATCTATCCAGAACAGATTCTCTGCAAGTCTGGTTGTTGGTATTCAAATCTTTTCCTTTCCCCTCTTATTATCTATCCTCTCATCCTGTATCCTTTTCTTCCTCCTTCCTTCCAAGAAGTACTTGAGCACTTAGAGAGAGCACCTATTCAATTATAGGCTCTGAGACTTAGGGAAATTGTGAGCAGATCACAAATTTCATCCATATAGGTCTGGGTTTGAGTCCTAGTTCAGCAATTCACCAGCTGTGTGACTATAAGTACACTGCTTCACCTCTCCGATGCAGATAACAACAGCTTTATCACATGTCCAGGATCTGATTTATCATCATTAGCATATGGAAGTGATTTTTTTTTAAGTTCTCAGAGCTAAGTGCTAGAAATAAAGATGCAAAACAAACAAAAAACAACCAAAAAACATGTCTCAGTGCCATAGGAAAATGTAAAGATTGAGAGAAAAATGCAAACAGACAAATATAATTATACCATGTTAAGTGATTTAATAAAGAATCTCCTGTTCCCCAAAGGATACAGACATTCCATAGAGGAAGACTGCTGATATTCTTTATCTATTGGAAGCTGACTCCTAGCCCTTAGGTGCCTACTGTGATGTTGCTTGTCCCAAGCAGTAGGGAGCCTGTGTTGGCCAGATGCCCTGGAGCACCTCATTACACATCTGGCACCAGTCTGCAATAACAAGATCCACTTCCACAGGTCTTCCTTCTACTCTACCTCTTTGCTCAGCCTTCTTGATCTGAGCTTATTATATATCCCCTCCCTCCCTCAAGCCCCGATCTTCTCTCTTATCAACCCTAGGTGTCTCTTGGATCAAATTCATTTTCTCCCCAACGCCAAAAATAAAAATCCTCATGTTACAACTCCATCCGTTGCCTGGAGATAACATTCGGCTCTTCACACGCAGGCAGACCTTCTCCAGCTGTGCCAATTTAATCCTGTTCTGTTGCTTCCTTCATTTTGAACAGGATACCTTTGGCAGGTGAGGTGCTATGAACATCAGCGTGTTAAATCTTTAGTAGAGAATAATTCTCCTGGGCATTTTTGTTGTTGTTGTTCCATTTTATTTTGTCCCAGATGCTGTCATAATGTCTGCTGATATCTCTAGACTTTCTCCATGAGTTCCTTGGCAATTCATTAGGACCCGTGTCCTTCGCACAAACATTACCTGAGCACCTACCATGTGCTAGATGCTGGACTACAGCACTTGTTTGATACTTGTAAGATAGGCAGAATGTGTGTTTGGGAAGGACAGTGGGGGGAAAAATCAGCAATTTCTTCAACTTTGGCGGCTGTTCATGTATAAATGTGTACAGAGGAGCAGAGTGAGGCTTGGTCATCAATGTGGATTTCAGCTGTCACCTTTTATCCTCCACATCTTTGTCTGGGGGCACTACACCTGCCAATTATGGAGATGTTTTCTAGCCAGGTTTGCGCACTCACAATTGGTTGCCTATGCTGCACTTTAAGAATAAGATATTCCTAGAGTTACCTCTTCGCCTTGCATGGCTATCCCCTCTGCTTGAGAGGTCAGGGGCTCCTGTCTTTGAATGGATAGTTATATGATTCACTCATAACAATTTCGTTTGTATATACTTAATTCCATCACTTGGCTGTGTTCCTTTTTAAAAGGCTCTTACTTGGAGCTTTTAGTTCCTTATTTGTAGTCAGATTTATAATAGATTGTTCTGTCATATGTATTTTTGCATTTGCTTTTATGTTAGTTTTTAAGGGTTTAAACAAGAGAATGTTCAGTTATTCTTTCATATTTCAGTGTTTTCCCATTTTTAGTCAGTTTTGTGATATTTTTGATATATACGTTCTTTTGATATATACTCTTATTTTAAAAGGAATCACTCTATATTCAATTTCTTCAACTTCTTCAAGAAACAATTTAGACAAAAATTTACTATGGTAGATCCTGAATAATATACAAATTTAAGTTATTACTACTTCAAGATATTTATTTTTATTAAAAAAATAAGTGTCCTGATTTGCCACTCCATTATAAATTCTTAAGCTCAACACTCAGTCACAATTGGAACTTCCTAACCTAGGCTTGAGCTAATCCGAGATGAATTCAAGTTTGAAGGACCTCAAACATCTAGGGCTGCTCAGGTTTCAGTGGACTCAGAGAAGGTCTGAAAATAAGCTGGTCAATGATTAGTGTGCCCATTTCTCAACTGAGAAAACGGAGGCCCTTAGAAGCTAAATAAACAAGTGCAGTCAGCACTGCACCTCTGATTCTAAATTCTGTGATTCCCTCTCTTCCCTCTATATCACCTTGTGCCTTGCCAACATTCAGAATCAAGGTATTATCTTCCAAAGGCACAGAAAGGACGAAGAGGAAACAAGTCTGGGGAAATGGAATGGTCAGAAGAGCCTCTCTAGCATAGTACTATTTATGGGATTAATTTTACGAGGATCCTGATTCTAAAGTTCAAAAATGGTGAGAAACTGGAGAGAACGAACTGGAATGGCTGAGGTCCGTGGCAGTGAGAGGCGGTGAGAGGCTTTAGGGCTAATTGGGGCACAAGTCCAGGGCTGAGAGGGGCAGAAGTCCAAAAGAGAGAGTAGGATATATTTTGGATTGCAAGGTTAATTTCTGTTTTGCTGTATTACAGAATAGGGAATTGTAGCGGGGAGTTAGAAAACAAATGGGCTGCCTTATGAAGTAGGGAATTCCCTATTATAAAAAGCTCATGCCTGTCTGAATCAGTGAGAGTTCAACCAGAGAAGGAGAAACAACCGCTTGTAGATGATGTATATGTGCAAGGACATATGCGTGTGTATGCATATATATATATGTATATACACAGAGACACACACACATACATACACACATATGTACATACACACATATATAATCTCTTAGTGGTTGGTTCTGCTCCACTAATGAATACATGAATACATTATATGCAATATATATATATTTTTTATAACTATATATGCATTATTTATTTACTAGAGCGATTCGGCCTTATGCAATTGTGGAAGCTGGTTAAGCAGTCTGTAAGTCTGTCATCTCACATCTGATGTTGGAGCTTGAAGTCAGCTGGCAGGCCATTAGAAAGGGAAAAATGGGTTTAAAGGGGGAAATTGAGAGCCGCCCAGAATCTGGAAGCATGAGCTGAAATCCCATGACAATAAATGAGAACCCTGGTTTTTACTGCTTCCCAGCTTGATGATGTGGGTGACCTGTAGAAGCCAGAGTCCTTTGTCAAAGAGCTAAGCACACACATCTGGACATGGCCATGGAAAAGCTGAAGGGGAATCCCGGGGTGGGAAAGCAGTTGCAGGTGCATATGCTGCTTCATGCCTCCAAGGTTCATCTCAATCCACAGATGAGCAACAGTATGTGAGCTACAGGATGGCTGCCACCTCCCTTCTACCCTCATGTATACCCCAAGTCTCCCTGTGGCCTATCTAACTGAAAACATACCAAGAAACCAGATTCTCAGTAATGTAATTCAGTCTAGTCACATTGGTATATTGCACAGCTACCATGCTATCCAGGAAGGAATATTGTAGCCGGCAGAGGGCTGACTGAGATGCTTTCTGGAGGCCCAGAGGAAGCTTAAAAACCTGGCAGGCCTTCTGACTGTTTAGCGCTGAGGTCATTCTCCAGCCAGGGAGGGCTCCCGGTGCACCCAGGCATTTAGCTGCTGTCCGTGTCTCTGTCCCAAGGGATTTTCATTTTATAAAACCAGCTATAGAGTAGGAAAGAGGCTTCTCAGCTTCTCCCTTCCTTGTTGTCAAAAGATCAACATATCTGCCTTTTGCATTTTAAGAGTTTACAATAATATGTGTTTATTATTATTATGAGCAGTAACAACTGCTAACATTCTAAATCGAGACTATGCAATGTTCCAGACCCTTTCACATGCATTAAGTCTTACAGCAATCATCTATGGAAAGTATTATTGCTACCTTCATTTTCCTGATATGAAACTGAAGTTTAAAGAGATTGATTTGGTCAATGTCAGACAGCTGTTATGTCTTGGGGCAGAGATTTGAATCTAAGACATTCAGCTTTGAAAAGCCACGTCATCACTGCCACCAAAAATAACAGATAAGAAAGGGGAAATTGCCACCTGGTTAAGAGACCTCTCAAAGCTTTTACAGTTGAGGCCTGGATATCTAAATCTCCTACTTCCTTTCAAGTTGAAAACGCGCAATTCTATGAGAAGGAAGAAGAACAGTCGAAGGGAAAGTAGGGGAAATCAGAGAAAATAAAAACAAAGAGGCATATAGGCGGCACTAAAGGGAAGAACTGAAGAAAGGGGAGAAAAGAAAAAATAGCAAGAAAACATTTTCCTGTCTTATTACCATCTTATTACCTAAATGAGAAAGGCATACTGTCTCACCTCTAACGGCTGCAGATGAACATAAACATGGACAAATCAAAACAATATAATAAATCAATAACCAATAGCTCAATTATGCTGATTGAAGACTTTCAAGTAATTTTAAAACGTAATGGTGAAACAAAACAAAACAAAACAAAACAAAAAACACCTCAAAAGAACACTAAAGAATGGGGATAGTTGCTTTAGCAACTATCCAGAATGCTTTCTGAGCCTTCTCAGGACAGGTCCCTGGGCTACTACAAGGGTAGCTAATGAGGACAGGCAGGTGGTCTACCATGTTCATGCCAAGGACACAACAATACCATGAAAGCCTTTGAAAATCATTGAGTGCATGTGGGTGTACAAAACTCTGGTTGCTGCTGGTCATGGTGGCTAATGCCTGTAATTCCAACACTTTGGAAGGCTGAGACGGGAGAAACGCTTGAACCCAAGAGTTTGAGACTCGCCCGAGCCACATAGCAAGACCCTATCTCTACAAACAAATGAAAAAAATTATCTGGGCATGGTGGTGCATGTCTGTAGTCCTAGCTACTTGGGAGGCTGAGGTAGGAGGATCACTTGAGCTCAGGAGGTTAAGGCTACAGTCAGCCAAGATCATGCCACTGCATTCCAGCATGGGTGACAGAACAAGACCCCATCTCAAAACAAAACAAAACAAAACAAAACAAAACAAAACAGAAAAGAAACCCCCAAATACTCTGGTTGCTGAAGAAATGTAACAAGCCAAGTGTGTGTCTCTCTAACCAATTGTGGCTCAGTGCTGCTGTATGCAGCTGGTCTTCTGTGGAATGTCTGCCTTGAACTCTTCTCACCCAGAACAGACTGCTCATCATTTGAGGACCAGCTCAAATAACACCTTTCTCAGCAAAGGTCCAAGCATTGCTCTTCTGGGCTCATTTCTGTCTGCTCTATATGATTACCGTTTAACTTACTGAGCTTCTTGTGGGGAGAGATTTTATCCTTCCCTTTTTGACATTTCCATTAATGACAGTACACACACCTAGGGAACACTCTGAAGTGTGGAGTCATTGTACTGCTCCCTATTCTACATGCTTGCCACCTGGGTTACTGAAGCCTGGAAGTCCTCCTTGCAAAGGACTCTCAGAGCTTTCTTTTCTTCTTTAGCTCCACAGACACTGCACTAGTTTACTTCATCATCTCTTTGCAGGAATAGATGAATAACCTTCAAACATCGCCTCCACTACCTTCAACAATGCATAGTTTTGTCAGTGATGCACCTTCAAATAAATGATGTGTTTCCATTTCAAAAGCATAGGATGTTTTCCAGTTGGAGAGGTGGTAGCTCCTTGGGACTGCCTCTGGAGGTGAGCATCCAGGGGTCCCACCTTCTCCAAGGATAGGCTTCACTTACTTATTTTCTTTTTCCCCCAAACCATGTAAATAATGTCTCCCTAGAGAAGTCCTCAGGTCAACATTTTCTCTTTCTTCTTTGGTTTGCTGATTCACCATTCCTAACTGAACAAGCCAGGAGGATACTGCTGAGCCCCTTAATCTTGACCCAGGCAGGAACACAGAAACCACTGAGTTTCCTCCACATTTAAGAATGAATACTTTTAAAACAGAATATACCAATAGGTGATAAGGATACCACACACCCAGATGCTATTTCCGTCCTTCAAAGCTCTTTTGGCACACTGACCTTCTTAACAATCACAGAAGAGATATATTGCTGTTCCTGCTTTGTAAATCATCCAACAGAGGCCGGAAGGACTATGGTGACTTGGATAGGGCCTCATAGGGGCATAATGGCAGAGTGCAGAATAAAACATTGAATTTCCGAGTCTAGGTAAGGCACATGTATGAGAAAGCTTTTACTCCATTGCTCTCAATGCTTACTGATTTTAAACTTTTAAGTTATCACAAATCTATATATTCTCAACCTCTGTCTATAGGCAGAATGCATTAAAGAGATTTATTAGACAGGCAATCTAGAAAAGATGACTGTTTTCAGAAGCTACTGCTCCCTAGTCCTCCGTAGGTAGAAAACCTTAATTTGTCTTTCCAAATTCACTCTACCTCAGAGAATAGCTTTGTGGATGGAAAGGCAATAATAAAAGATCAAACTCAGTCCAGCATCAAATGATCAGCCTCTTCTCTCTATTGTGGTAAATTACAGGCTTTCCCCCTAGGTCCGGCAGTTACTTACATGGTGAAGCTCATCTGAATAACCTGGGCAGCTTATGGTGGTGGTAGGGGGGTGGGGCAAGTGTCCCCCCACCCTGACTCTGTTTCTCATTGAACTCTACTCATTAGAGGAGGCTGGGGTGCAAATCAGCTTAACATGTCAATAAGCCACCAAGGAAATGCAAAAATTGACAGCTGAGGAATCCCAGCTCCCAACCTCCTCCATTATAGAAACACTCAGAAAAAAGGTTTCTCAGCCTCCTCACCAGGTCACTTAAATGAATAGTGACATTTGAGTCCCTCAGAGTAATTAATTTCCTCTGTGTCCAATAGCTTCTCATATTTTTAATGAATTTTTACAAGTCTCAGATCCTCAACCTCCCTGCTCCTTCTCCAGTCCCGTTGTTCCCCAAGGTCCCATAACAAATAGCTCCCACTTGTATTTGCCTTGCAGACTCACATAAACTAGAAATGATAAATACATTATCTGGGCTTTTAATGGACCATTGTTTAATTTTCTATGCTTGTCTGGCTGGGGAAGAGATGAATATTACCTTGTGGAGAATAAGATTTCTATTCCATTTAAGGGGGGTTAGGGGTAATCTACGGCAGAAAAGCAACGCTCTGTTCATCCTAATAGGCAGCACTGCTAATTAAAAGTGTTGGAAGGGACATCCATCCACTAGTCTGTGATTCATTCAGCATTATCCCTGGTAAACAAGAAATAGATATTGGAATGAATGCTTCTAATTTGTCAAAAGAATAGGCGTTTTCAATTGTGCTTTCCTGGCTCCTGTATGAAGTACATAATTCAGTGTTGCCATCATTTAAAAGTTTAGGACATCAAAATAACAGTACTTTCCCCTGATGCTCGTAAATCTCCAGGTCTGTTTTCCATGTTTCTGCATTTATCTTACATATTGTTTGACTTTATTTTCCACAGTTGAGAAGAGTTTCTTCTGTTGGTAAATATATTGAAATGGGTGTTGCGGTGGAGGGGTGCATTTAAGAAAGAGAGCTAACATAGTTCTGTTGAAAATCAAGCCAACCTGAGATGATCTATTAGAAGAGGCTAAAACAGAGGCAGAAAAATCTAAGGATCCTAATGACATTTACTAGGTACTTAAAGAAAAGACAAAAGAGAATCAATATTCTCTTCCTCTAACCACAAACAAATTCGACTAGAGAAAAGCAACCCGAAGCACCAATTCCAAAGGCTCCACGATCCCTCTGACGTGTTTCAAGAAGGAACACAAAATACAAAAACTACCACTTTGACAGAACCCAGAGATATTTGTGGGAAATTTTTCCAAAGAGAAAGATTTTTCTTGTACCAGCAATACCCAGCCAGACTCAAATATTTACCTTTGTGTTGTGCAAAAGAGTTCTTCAATCATGAAGACTTAGAGCCAGGGCTCACCACCATGTCTTGCTGAGTGCTGAAAACAAACAAAACATGATATTAAAAAAAAGTAAACATTAATTATTGAATGGTCTTGTTTTTCTTCTCTCTCAGTCAAGAAACAATTACTAACTTCCTACCATACAACAGACACTGGGAATAGAGAGACGGATAAAATAAAAATACGACTGACAAAAAAGTCAAATACAGACCATTGTGCATGTTAGGCAAGAGGTAGTCACAGAATGCCTCTTAGAAGAGAGTCAGGATACTTGTGTGTGTTTGTATCTGAGACACATACATATGCACATATATACATATCTACACAGACACCAAAGATTTTAAGAATTTTTAAAGAACTTCCCCACATTGTAATTTGTCTGACTTTCTAAAGGGCTTGGGCTCTTGCTTTGTAATCAGTAAAGAGGCAGGCACTGGAGAAAATGCTAAGTCTTAAAAGCAATTAGACCCTTTAATCTGTAATTCAGTTTCTGGATTCCTTCTCCTTCTCCTTCTCCTTCTCCTTCTCCTTCTCCTTCTCTCCTTCTCCTTCTTCTACTTTTTAAAATAGACAAGGTCTCACTCTGTTGCCCATGCTGAAGTGTGCAGTGCAGTGGTAGAATCATGGCTCACTGCAGCCTCAACCTCCTGGGCTCATGCAATCCTCCTGCCTCAGCCTCTCAAGTAGCTGAGACTACAGGTGTGTCACCATGCCTGGCTAATTTTTGCATTTTTTTCTGTAGAGATGGGATTTCACCATGTTGCCCTGGCTGGCTGAATTCCTTCTTAAGGAAAAAATTACGAATGCAGACCAGTATTTATGCACAGGGATATTCATCATAGGGTTATTTGTAAGAAGGAAACACCCAATAGAGGAATAAGAAAATGAATGTTGGTATTTCTGCATAGGAGAATAATATGTACATATAAAAATAATTTTGTAAATGTTCAAGATAAAGAAAATATATTTTGTACAATATAACAAAATTGTTGATAACATTGAAGCTCATCCATGGGTTGGTCCTCAAAACTAACAGTGGTCATCTTTGTAGTATGATTGTAGGTTATTTTTTCTTCCTTCCTTATGCTTTCTAAATTTTCTACAGAGATCATGCATTATTTTTCCAGACAATAAGCAAACAGAAGTTTCAGCTCCAATATCACAATTTCTGTACCACTTCTCTCAATTAGTTGGGGACTCCCTATTCCCCAGAAATACCTCCATTCTGAAGGTAACACTGCACTGGAAATATCCATTTTCATCTCTGCCTCCCTTGGTTGTGAGCTCCTCTGATGACGTTTTTATGCCCTATTAAACTTTGCTTCCTATGAACCTATTCCGAGACTGGCACAATTGTCATTCCATCAATGTGTGCTGCCTAAGGGAGCAATGAGTGTATGAAGGAATGGACAAAAGAATGAATTAATGAAATTGACCTGACTAAAATTATATTAAGAAAATTGTTCATTCAAAATAATCAGCGACAATAAAAAGCGATGTTCCATTTGGATTCATAAAAGATACAAGAAGATGGAAAGCAGAGAGGTAGCAATTTTTCAGAAAAGTCAGTAAAACTGGAAAAAAAAAGAGCTTATGGTTAAAAATATACACACACACAAACTCAACATAATAAAATATCACAGCCTAGTGATTTTCCAGTGTACTCCAAGACCAAAAATCTGTTTAAGGCAGAAATATTTATCTAGTAAAAATATTCCATTATAACAACTCAGTTATTTTACAGATTTGGCATTACATACACATAAACTGAGTAGAGGCTTATTATCAGTTTTAATCAGAAATGGTTGGTTGACTCCCTGTTCAAGGGAAAAACAGTTACAGGATAGATTATTATAGTGTTTTTTAGAAATTCAACTTAGTCTACTCATAAAGCTAGTGATATATAGCCAGGATATTAATATACAGTAACATTTTTCTGAAGGTAGACCTGGTTTGCATCCCATTTTTGTCTTTTAAGGGTTAGGTAATCTTAAGCAAGTTATTTAACCTCTGTAAGCCTCAGTTTTCTTATATGTAAAGTGGGATAATAAGTCCAACCTGATAGGGTTATTGTAGAAAACAAACAAACAAATGACAGAAAGCATGGAATTCAAAATAGGCTTCAAGTTCATGTCTTTTTATGTAAAGACCCGGAGCTCTTAAATACACACCAATCTTCCCTTATATTATATGCTGTAAAGTATGCTAAGCACTATACACATATTTTCTCATTTAATCCTCATTATATTTGTTATTAGTGAAATTTCCTTTGCAAAAATCATATCAGTGGGAAAATTATGGCAGTGGGGGTGATCTGACCTGGCCAACTCCCCTCTTGCCTTTAGTCTTCAAGCTGCCCTTAATTATTCCTGGATTTAAACCAAGGTAACTCTGGGAGAAATTTAATTTATAGTTTAAATGATAATAGCCTTCCCAAAACCCAACTGCCCTTGTAAAGTTAGTAAGAGGCCAGAAGGCTAGGAGGATAGAGGAACCTGAATTTTGCTAAGGTGTAGACAAATGCCTGCCAGCCATTATTTTGAAGTTCACAAGATATGCAACTTCCCTAATTACTCCTGCAGATAACATCACTATTGCAGAATCTAAGACTGGCCTTTCGAAATATCTTTTCAGGTTTTTTTGCATGTCTGATGACTGATGGCTCCACTTGGAACCAGCAACCATGCCTATGACCTCACCTGTGACCAGCACTGCAGAAGGACTATTTCTCACACCCATATGATTGTACCCCCAATCCATCATCAGCAAGCACCCATTGCTCTAGCCACTCCCATTACTTCCCCCAAACTACCTTTGAAAAATCCTGCTCCAAAATGCTCTAGGAAGCTGATTTGAGTAATAATAAAATCTCAGTCTTGCGTTAGCTGGCTCTATGTGTAAAACACTCTCTATTGCAATTCCTCCACCTTGATAAGTTGGCTCCATCTAGGCAGCAAGCAAGAATGTAACCACTGGGTGGTTCCATTAGGAGGTGCTGTTTTCTACTTTATAATCCTGACTCCTGTAAAATTGGTAGAAATGTCCCCTCTCATTTCTTATTTTAGTTATTTAATTCTTCTCTCATTTTTTCTCAATCTAGCTAAAGATCTGTAAATTTTGTTGATCTTTTTAAAGAACCAACTTGGTTTCACTTACTTTCTCTGTTGCTTTTCCATTCTCTATTTTGTTTATCTTATGTTTATACTTTAAATAAGAGAAAATTGATGCTCAATATCTGTGTCAAGATTCAAACTCAGAATGTCTGGTTCCAAAGCCGAATCTCATTAACTGTTATGAAAAGAAGGCACGGAATCTGGGTTTGGACACAGGCTTTGACTCACACAAAGTTCAGTTCACAATTTTACCTTGTTGCATTATATTACTTGGAATTCAACAGCTTGAATTTTATTCCTTCTTAAGTCACACTTAAGTGCCTCCTACTTATTTTCTTATTAAGTATTTCAAGCATGAACCTGAATATAGACATAATTATAACAAAAACCTATGTACTGATACCAGCTTGGTCAGATATTATTGTTCTATTTGCTTCAGATCTTTTCTTTTTTTATAATAAAACATTGTAGATATAAGCAAAGCCTCCCACGAATTCCTTCCCAATTCTGCAAAGATAACAACTCTCCTAAATTTTCATGCATATTTTTCTGTTTCTAATATATATTTGTATTCATAAACAATATATACTACTGGTTTGCATGTTTTAAAACTTTGTTTAGATGGTATCCTAACTGTAGGCATCCATTTAAAGCCTATTTTTTCCTAATATTATATTTTCAAGATTTTGTCCATTAGATAAAATTTTATAACATGTAGATAGTATTTTATCACGTGTTTATATTTTGGACTAATGATCCATATTTGATTGGGTATTTGGCCAGTTCCCAAATTGCGCTAACACAAATAATGCTTCAGCGGACAATGTATACTCCTTAGGTACATATGCATGAGATTTATCTGTAGACTTGCTGCGCTATAGAGTACATGCATCTTCAAAATTATTAGATGTTGCGTTATTAGATTTTTTGTTTGAGATGGAGTCTCACTCTGCAGCCCAGGCTGGTGTGTAGTGGGACTATCTCTGCTCACTGCAACCTCTGTCTCCCTGGTTCAAGCAATTCTCCTGCCTCAGCCTCTACAGTAGCTGGGATTACAGGAGCCTGCAACCACACCCAGCTAATTTTTCTATTTTTAGTAGAGACGGGATTTTGCCATGTTGGCCAGGCTGGTCTCAAACTCCTGACCTCAGATGATCTACCTTCCTCGGCCTCCCAATGTGCTGGGATTACAGGCATGAGCCACCACTCCTGGCCTATTAGATGTTGCCGGATAAAGTGACAGCAGCATTTATACCACTCCAGTATTAGTTCACATCACTACCAGCATTTGGTATTGTCAGATCAGATTTAAACATTTTTCCAATTTGATAGATATATCTTATTGTGCTTTAGCATGTATTTCTCTACATGCTAAAATACAATAGTGAAATAGAACATTCTTTTGTAGTTTATTTAATTGGCCATTTAGGTTTTCCCTTCAGTGATTTTCTTTTTCATATGTTTTCAGATGTTCATTTTTCTATTCGGTTGTTACAGAAGGGAGCTGATGCACACCAAAAAATAATAAATAAATAATAAAGAGAGAAAGAGTACAACACCTAGTATATCAAATGGTTATATATGCTATGGTAAAATTGGAAGCAGAGAAGGGAAATAAAGAGTGCTGAGGATAGGAGTTCAATTTTAAATGGGGTAGTTAGGGGAAGACGTCACCAGGAGTTGACATTTAGCAAAGTCCTAAAGTAGGTGTAGGTACAAGTTATAGAAAGAGGACCCTAAGTAGAGGAAAGAGCAAAATGGTAAAATGATAATATTTGACAAAGATATGTGGTGGTACATAGGGGCTTGTTATAATTATGTTGTGTACTAAATTTGTTTGCTTTCAATACCAACTTTTATGTGAGTATATATGTTGAAAATATTTTTCCTAGTGTGAAGCTTTTGTTTAAAATGATATATTAAACTTTTAAAATTTTAATGTAATGAAATATATTAGTATTTCCCTTTAAGGTAGATGCTTCTTTTTGGTTTTACTTAGTAAATTCTTTCCTACATCTGGGTCATAAAAACCTATAATAGATCTATAGTTACTTCTAATATTTCTTGTTATGATTTTGATATTATTTATATAAGATCAGGATTAAATAATTTTTCTTTATAGGTATGCTTTGTCCTGGTACCATTTATTTCTAATTTCATCATTTCTATATTGAAATAATGTATCCGTCATAACAAAGTTTCTAATATGCAAAGTCTGTTTTGGGGCTCTACATTTTGTTCTGCTAGACTAGTTTTCTATTTCTGTACAAATATTCATACTATCTTAATTACTATAATTTTATCCCAAATTTTCATAGCCAATAAGGTATATCTATCTATTCATCAACCAACCATTCATCAACCAACAATCCACATATCCATCCATCTATCCATCCATCCATCCATCCATCCAACCTGTCCATCCATCCATCTATCCAACCACTCATCATACATACAATCCATCCATCTATTCATTCTCCACCCTACATGCTTCATCATCAATCATCCATCCATCCAAACATCCATCCTCCACTCTTCATCCTTCACTATCAATCATCCAACCATACATCCTTCATCATTCATTCATCCTTCCACCCATCCATCCCTTCATCCACCCATACATCATTATTCATTCATAAATATTTGTTGAGCATCTAACTGTACCAAACACTGGTTTGAACACCGGGGATTTAATAACAAACTAGACCTATATTCCTACCCTTAAGGAACTTGCATTCCAGGGGACAAAGAAAGACAATAAACAAATAAATAATCAAATATAGGTTATGTCAGATGTCAATAAGTGCCATGGAGAAACATGAAGCAGGAAAAGGGGATCTGGTACATGTTAGTGGCAGAAATAATACACAAACTACAAATCCAGTGGGACAAAAAGTAATTTCTTTTAAATACGTACTAGAAATTTAGAGTTTAGAGAAAAATCTAAAATGCTCATGTTTGGGATCTAGCATTGCGTAACAACTTTTGGTGAAGAACCTCTACCTCTAATGATGTAAAAAATTTAACCAGTTCTTTCCAGGCTGTGACTACGTAAGAAAGTCTGTTTTCAATGATCTGAATGTTTGTGACTCCCTACCCCTGCTAAATTCATATACTGAAATTGTAACCCCCAATATGATCATCTTAGGAGGTGGGGCCTTTAGGAGGTGATTAGGTCATGAGGGTGGAGCCATCATGAATGGAATTAGTGCCCTTATACAAGGTACTCCAGAGAGTTCTCTCACTCTTTTTCTGCTGTGTGAGGATACAAAAAGTTGGCTGTTGGCAGCCCAGATGAGGGCCGTCACCAGAACCCAACCATGGTGCCACCCTGGTGTCAGACTTCCAGCCTCCAGAAATGTGAGAGATAAGTACTGTTTTTTAAGCTGTAATATTCTGTTGCCCAAGACACTATTTTAGTCACCTCAAATGAGAGGTCTGAGTACACACACATTCTATTAGGTTGGTGCCATTATGTTTAATGGCAAAAACCTCATTAATGGCAAAAACCACAATTACTTTTATACTAATGTAATATTTGGTCTTTTATTGTGGTCTTACACATGACATAGGTCTTGGACCAGAATGTGACTGCAGTTTGGTAGCCGAGAGGGCCTGGAAACCTAGGAAAGTTTCTGCCTTTAGATCTTGGGATAAGCCCAAAGTGCTCAAACACAGCTCCCAAGAAAAGCCACAGAAATAAGTTGTTCATAGATACTACAGAGGAATATGTTTGCCTTCCAATCACAGAGTAAAAAGACAATAGATAGTTGCTTTTCATTTGTTTGTTTTACCCCAGTTTTTACATCTTCATTGATTATGATTACTACCTTATATGAAAATTTAGTATATTTTCTTAATAACATATGAGCTCTGTGTGATTCTGGACAAGTTATTTCCCCTTTCTAAAGTTTAGTTTCCTCCTTTAAAATGGGAGAATATATAATTACAGGCTTGTTGTAACATTAAGCACTATTTTGAGAGACCTTAGTATAGTGACTAGTGTGTGATAGGCATGGAATGAATGGCAGGCCTTATAATTAGGCTTATTATACAAACAATTATATGCATTTGCAAATGATCTCCAAGACATCTCCATGCTCTGGCACCTGCATGGGTTTACAACCCCAGCACCTCTGAGGCCTGGTCCTGTCTGAGCCATATAGAGGGTGAGTGTAATGAATTAAGACCACAAGTCTCAATTCTGGCCCTACCACTTAATGATCATCAACACATGAGGACTGCCTGTGTCCCAGTGAAAGCCACCATATGTAAACAGCATCATGTTAGGGTTACCTCATCTGCACATCCCCAAAAACTCTACACTGTTGGATGAGGGTAGCAGAGGCAGCATGTACACAAATTATATCTAGCATTCTAATTTGCATATATCCAATCATAGCAAAGGTGTGAGCAGTAAAACCCCTAGGGGAACCAATCACAGTATGGGAGTTCCCCACTGCAGAGTGTGAGAATCCTGAGCTTTCTTAGCTCCCACTGCAGGGGCCCACTGACCTTCCTCCTTTCTAATGTTCTAGCCAGTGGCCAGCCAGATATATGGAACTTGATTTGACAAGAACCCTCATGTTGCATCTAATCTGCAGTGACAGTTTAGCAGCAGACAGGTCAGTGACAGCATTCATATCTGCAAGGCAACTAGTAGACAAGTAGAGACATCTGGAAGTTAGTTTGGCATCTAGATGAAGTTATTCTAATTTCAGAACTTTAGAATATGGAGACCCTTTACCTCTACTCCAAACGAATACATTCATCTGTATAGTGCACATTAATAAGAAAGAAAATTTAATCAAGAGAAGCTCAAAACTTTAACGTTAGAGCCTTCTTTGCTATGTTGAATCACTCTAGAATAAATATGAATAATTGAAAAAAAAAGTTGTCTCTGGTTGGGTTCTGCTGATTACATAAAAGACAGCAGATGGATGTAATATAGTTCATAAATCTTGGACCCCTAGTAGCTATGACAAATTGATTCACCTATTCATTTACTGAGTCCTCCATCGATCCTTCCTTTTCTTCAACAGATGTTTATTGAGCCCCTCTTATATTCCAGACACAGTTCTAGACCCTGGTGATGTACTGGTGCTCACGGTCAAATGAATACAGCCAAGTAAACAATGACAAGGATAGAGACAAGTACTGGCAGTTATGAGAACACACATGGGACCACATTGGAGGAAAGTCCATGTACGCCAAACACAACTTTGGTATGATTGCCCTATGTGTTTCAGTGACTGTGTTTTCCAGCACCTCGTCTACCACTGCTCCTATGCCCTGCAGTGTTCCAGTGTCCATTGCTTTTGTATTGATTTCCCTGTATTACTCTTTGCTTTGCAATCTTTTTTCTTTCTTTCTTTCTTTTTTTTTCTTTTTTTTGAGACAGAATTTTGCTCTGTCACCAAGACTGAAGTACAATGGCATGATCTCAGCTCACTGCAACCACCTCCCCTTAGGTTCAATGCCTCAGCCTCTGAGTAGCTGGGATTACAGGCATGTGTCACCACACCCAGCTATTTTTTAATTTTATTTTTCAGTAGAGATAAGGTTTTGCCATGTTAGCTAGGCTGGCCTCAAACTCCTGTCCCCAAGCAGATAAACTCTGCTTTCCAAAGTGCTGGGATTACAGGCGTGTGCCACTGTGCCCAGCCTCTTTGCTTTGCTATTAATCTTGATGGATTACGGACATCTCAGCTGTGACTTCCAATGCTTCTATGCACATAGTTTCCCCCATTCTCTGGAAATTCTCATTTTAGGCACCTTACTTCTATTCCCTGGGAACCCCAGTCCTACCCCTTTAAGCCTTATGAAACAGCCTGTCTGTGAATCAAATTCCAGGGAGACTCCTGGGTAAAAATTCTTTTGCCCCATGACCTGACATCTTTGGTCATGCCTCCTGGAGGCACAAGTCCCCAGCACAGGGCCGCCTGCCACATGTACCTGATGGCTGAAATTAAGGGCAGCAGGGCAGAAAGCGGATCTGCTGACACCGCAGTTAGACAAGCTTGCACCAAGGTTGTAAAGCACCCCTGGGAGAGCACACCAGTAAATTGTCCTACTAATTAGTTTATTATTTCATTTGAGAGATCAAATACATAAATAAAATTAATAAACCCTGCAAAATAAGTGCAGCACTGGAAATAAAAAGTATTTCTCAGGTCATTGCCTTAAACACAGATATTACATGCTAGAATAATGTTAACACAAGAAAAGCAAATCATGCTGCTTTATAGGCTAGAACGTACCAGCAGCAGCTGGGGTTTGAGGGGTGGTTGACAAGCTTTGGGATAGGTCAGAAAACATGAATGGTGTTCTCTACTCTGTCATTACTTGCTATGTGACCTTGAACAAGTCAATTTCCTCCCCTTTCCCCACCAGTGTGCTCATTTACTCATAAGTAAAATAAACAGTTTAGACTATTTCTGAGGTTTGCTCCAGCTAGGAATTTCATGGTTATAAAAACCAAATGAAAAAAAAGATGGGGGCTGGGCATGGTAGCTCACATCTATAATCCCAGCACTTTGGGAGGCTGAGGTGGGCGGATGGCTTGAGGTCAGGAGTTCAAGACCAGCCTGACCAACACGGTGAAACCCGTCTCTGCTAAAAATACAAAAATTAGCCGGGCATGGTAGCACATGCCTGCAATACCAGCTACTCAGGAGGCTGAGGCACAAGAATCACTTGAATCTGGGAGGCGGAGGTTGCGGTCAGCAGAGATCGCACTACTGCATTGCAACCTGGGTTCAGCCTGGGCAACAGAGCAAGGCTCTGTCTCAAAGAAAAAAAGAAAGATGTATAGTTATGAGCTTAGTCAATAAAGAACATGTAATAAAAATAAAATAAAATCTGAGAATCCATTATAATATTCCAGTATGGATTTAAGAACTTGGACAGATATTAGATAATATCTAACCCAATACTTTATTAAATGAAGGGAAAGGGGGACTGAGTTTGCATTCATGGAGAGCCTACTATATACTAAAAGCTTCTCATATCAATCCCAATAAATAAGCTCAGAGAACAGATAAATCATGACCAAATCCACACAAAGAACAGCAAAACTAGGCTTTGTACTCTTCTTTTTCACCAAGCTGTGTCTGATCATTCAGCCTCTTCTTGGGGCTCCAGGCATAGGTTGCTCACACCACCATTAGCACTTATGGGACTCTTGAGAGATATCAAGGGTAGTGGGCCATGTGTTATAACCCTTTTGTATACCATTCACACAAGTACAGATGGCAAACGGAGTAGTGCAGGCAAGGTGGAGAGATCAGCTTAAGTGATTGCTCCCAGGCACCTAAAGACATGCTGTGTAACAGATTCTCCCTTTATAGTGAAGCACTCATTCAGCTGAGGCTGGGAGGGCTGCCCTCTGAAAGCTTGCAGCTGAGAACTTGCTCCCCTAATGTCCTTGGCCGAAGAACACCTCCTCTCTCAGGAGAACAGTGGCTTTTCCGGGGCCACCAGCATTCCATGACTGACAGTAAAAGGGGAGGATATAAAACCGTGGCCGCCTTGCTTCAGTTTGGCACAACTCTGCAGGTCATCTCAGCTTCAGAGCTTCCCATGGAATTGACCGAGACTTTTACTGTGACTGCATCACTGTTTAGCTTCCCACTCTGACTGGCCTTGATACCTTCACTCCCTAGTAAACTTTCCATATGCAAATGTGTCTCAAAGCCAGCTTCCTGGGAAAGTGAACTTGCAATGCTGTGAGACCTTGAAAAAGTAAAATACAAACAAATAATTCAACTCAGGTAAATAAATAGAAAACAACGGTGCATTTGTAGAGAATAAGAAACTTGCAAACAAATCATTCCTCATGATGAGACTTCTGGCCTTGGAGAGTCTGGGCAAAAGAAAAAAAATAGGTACTAGTAAAGAAATTGTCTCACTCTGTCTAAAACTGCTCCCTGCTAGAGGAGATTGAGTTCTAAATGATCAGTTAAGGCAGGGAGGCAGATTGTTACAATGCAGACAGTGCATTGTCGTGACAAGGATGGGATCTGTGGCTCCAGATGGAGCTGCAGTCACAGGATGCCTCTGTCTGTGCAACCTTGACTGTTATACTGAACCTCACTAGCCTTGGTGTCCTTAACTTTAAAATGGGGACAATTACTATCTTGCATGACTATTGTGACACTCTGCTACCTCCTTGACACCAGATCCTTTCTCTAGAATTATTCCTGGAGATAAATGCTGCAACTTTACAGGATAATTATTTCACCCAAGGGGTCTTAGAATCTCTCTTGTGCAGCCCTTAGCTTGTCTTAGAACTCACTAGAAGATAGTATACAGTTGTCCCTTGGTATCTGCAGGGCACTGGTTCCAGGAAACCCCCCCCCCAATACCAAAATCCGTGGATGCTGAAGTGCCTTATATAAAATGGAGCAGTGCTTGCATATAACCTACATACATCCTCCCATATACTTTAAATAATCTCTAGATGACTTATAATATTAATACCCAATACAACGTAAATGCTATGTAAATAGTTATGTTGTACTTTAAAATTCATTTTTTCCTTTTGCTTTAAATTTGTATTTTTATTGTTGTATTGTTACTTTTACTATTTTAAAAGCATATTTTTGATTCGTGGTTGGTGGGACCTGCAGTTGGTGGAACCAGTGGATGCAGAGGGCTGATGTCGTGGGCTTCTGGTAGAGGGTAATAATGGAGGGAATGGTCCTGGTGATTTTTGGCCTCAGGAATAAAAGAAATGTTGGGACTTGACTGTAAAGATAAAATATCCTGAGATTTGGAGAATAGCTAGCCTCTCAATTGCGATAGCCCAGGAGCTAAATGATAAGAAGACAGTCAGAGATTCCTAGTTGCTCAGGGTTTGCTATTAAGTTCTCTCCCCTTCCTCCACTTTATTTTTTGGGTAAAGAAAAAATAGCTCTATTATCTACAAAAGCACTGTCTAGAGATTGTTATATCACTCATTCATTTGGTACCCACAGAGGCAGGGCAATGAGACAACCACTTTTTATAATCATGTGTAAAATATTATGGAAGCACAGTGAAAAGAACATTTAGCATGAAGGTAGACCTGGGTAAAAACGAGATAGCTTCTTAAAGAGGTGATGCTTGAGCTGAATCTCATTTGGTTCTTAGATGAGAAAGAGACTAGTATAGTCCAGATGGGCAAGGGAATGGTGTGAGCCAGATGGAGAGACGAGCTCAAGTGCCTGCCTCTAGGAGTCAAAGGACATGGTATATGGACAGATCACCTATGGGAAATGCAATAAGCGTTGGGGGGAAAATCATCTCATATTCATTCTCAATACTGACTTTCCAAATTCTTTCTGTTTTTCCTCTACCAATATTTTAGCATCATTCTGTAATTCAGACTGCCACATTTAATACTGAATTCAATCCACCTAGGCATTTGAAGAAATTTTCACTTCATCTCAACGGTGGTATATTAGTGCATTCTCACATTGCCATAAAGAACTATCTGAGACTGGGTAATTTATAAAAAAAAAAAAAGATACTTAATTGACTCACAGTTCCATAGGCTGTGTGGGAAGCATGGTTAGGGAGGCTTCAGAAAACTTGCAATCCTGACTGAAGGCGAAGGAGAAGCAGGCATTCTTATATGGCCAGAGAAGAAGGAAGAGAGAGGTGCTACACACTTTCAAACAACCAGATCTCATAAGAACTCACTCACTATCATGAGAACAGCAAGGGGGAAAATCACTCTCATGATCCAATCACCTCCTACCAGGCCCCTCCTCCAACACTGGAGATGACAATTCAATGTGAGATTTTGGCGGGGACGCAAACCAAACCATGTCAGGTGGCTACATAGAAGCTTAGAAGGAGGAAGGAATTTGTCCAAAGTTATACATTAGTGAAAGGTCAAGATGGGAGTCAAAGGATTTCTGGTCTCAGATCATCAGTTTTTCTGCTAAGCATCAGTAACCTGAACATGTATGATTTGATGTTTTTTGTCTCACTGCACTGTACAATACTTTACTTTGTTAATTATAAATTTTAAATTGTCTGCGGTAATGAGAATAGAACATCTTTCCCTCCCAATATTTTATTCTTCTTATTTTTTTAAAAAACACAACCCATTGTCCAATGTTGAATAATGGGCATATTAAGATATATCTCAGGCTTTATAAAGAATAACCGCTGGGGTTAATTTATATTATTTTATAGTATGCATGTGACGGATCCTTGTTAATATTAAATTATTCTGTGTTGGGATGCTGTGTATAATTTTACAATGGCCTAGTTTAAATAAACAGGAACTGAGAGAGACCAAAGGCTGCAACTAGAACTTGTGTTGAGTTCTCTCAAGCCAATTGTAATGTAAATGCAAACCCAAGAGAAAGTTGATAGAAATGGCGTATGTAGGACCAAAATTCATGTTGAAGTCTTAGAGTTTATAAGCAGGCACTATGGAGGTAAAAATGAGTTCCTTTGGAGTGAAACACATCTCAATTCTACAACTTCACTGCTGTGTTATCTAGGACAAACCCCTCAACTCTTCTGAAGCTGTTTCCTCTTCCACAAAATGAGGCTGTTCTGGAATTAAATGAAAAAAAAAAAACAAAAAACGATGCTGGCAAAGGTTTGGTACACGTAAGCATTTGGTAGATATGTTATTAGTTATCTAAGCCACTGTCTCCACTTCTTTACTTGATCTGGGAAATATCACTTTGTGGTACCAAAGACAAGTTGATGTAGACAAAACAAATAAGGGATTTTTCAAACTCAATTTCCTCTAGTACATTTAGGAATAAAGCTATATTAATATATTCAAATAACTCTTAGATTTGTAGATTGTGAGCTATCTGCTCTGGAAATTTGAATGCTTGGCACATTGTATATTTATTTATCTTTCTTTTCCAATACATGTATAGCAAGGTAAATTGCTCCTTTTAAATTATTTCAAGTATTATGTAAACAGTTACAACTTTATGTCGACATAAACCCAATGCCATAAACTTAAGAAATAGGTTTGAAGGACAATTTGATAATATATAATAAAAACCTGAAAATGTGCTTAAACCTCCTTTTAGAGAACTTCTTCTTAAGGAAATAATTTAACAATTATGGATGCGTCCAAAGATTCAGCCATAAAGATAACTATACATCCTTATTAGAGTTATATGAGAAATAAAGAGATTCAATAACAGTCTGGATAAATAAATTTTTATTTATATTATAAGGTCATTGAGTGATAATAAAGAATATTTAATGCCATTGGAATGTTTTCTTGACATTTTTAGTAGAAAAAAAAACAGGACAGCAGAATGTGTAATGATGAGCCTTCTTTTGTAAAAAATACTTAAGTATATAAGAAAAAGGTGAAATAAAATACATCAAATGTTGTGAATAGTTACCACTATTCTTAGTTACCCCACTAAGAGTGGGACAATTTTATTTTCTTCTTTTTGCTTATTTGTATTTTCTAAAATTTCTGCCATATTTATTATTACTTTAGATGGCACTGTCCTTCTGAAATTTATATTAAAACGCATGCTATAAACAATTTGAAAATCCAAACAACATCCTGAAAAAGTATATTTCTATAAAAATATTTGATAAGTGGAATGTTTCTTCTATAAAAAGTAAAGCAAATTGATAAGAATAATATTTTGAGACCTCAATATAAATAAATAAAAGATATAAATAAAATACTTAATAAAATGAATAAACAAGCCTGGGGAAATAGTCAAATTGAGAAGCAATCAAATACATGAAAATTAACAAAATTTGTTGTCTTTTTAAAACCTATTAAGTTAGTATAGTTTAAATAAAAAGGGACAACTACTTAATACTACTAGTAAGGAGAGAAATAGGCTTTTGCATACATTATAGGTAGAAGTTTAAAATGGTACAATATTTTTATAAAATACATAAGCAATGTGTATCAATAGCTCTAAAGAAATAGTTGTAACTGTTGACTGACTAAATAATTTTACTTTTGGGAAATTTTGAATAGAAAAATCTCTAAATACAGAATCCATATTGTGAACAAAAATGTTCTGTGTAGCATTATTTATGACAGGATAATTGGGAACAACTTAAATGCCTATTTGTAGGGGAGATCGTGACATTTTCATTTCAGAATAGCATGTAGCTAGTACAGCAGTATTTAAGGATGCATTGTAGTAAAATAAAATGTGTGTGGTATTTTAAATGAAAAAGCATGACAAATATCTGTGTGTACATTCAAACATACTCACACATATACCTACACACATTCACAAAGAAATAGATTTGTTGTTTTGGGGTTATAGGATTGGATTTTTTCTTCTTCCTGTTTTTCTTTTTAATGGTTGTGTGTGTGTGTGTGTGTATGTGTGTGTGTGTGTGAATGTATGTATTTTTCAAATTTCCTTTAATGAGTATAGGTTAGCTTTTCAATGTGGAAAACCCCCTTTATGAAATAAAAATAGAAAACTTTTTGATATTCTTCTGCCCTTAGGAAAATCTAGAGGAGCTAGCATTTAACATAGAGATGGCTAGAGGAATATTTGCCCATTTACGTGCTAAGTTAAAAAAGTTGCTAGAGGAGAAAGAAAGCAATAGAAGTTAAAGGTAGTTTGCAATCAATTTAAAGTCTGGTAGATATCTTAAATCAGTTTTATGAGGAGCACATTCAGCTGTAGAAAATCATGCAAGGAAATAGGAAGATAAATGATATTTCTTTATCTTTTAAATGTGTGCTTAGGGAAAAAAGGAGGAGGGTGACCATAATGAACAGAAAAGACATTGGAATAGAATATCAAATCAGGCACACATAATTCAATTCATTAATGTTCTTCTCTCAACTAATTCAGATTTGTAAAACAAATGCACATTTGGCCAAATGTATGGGGCCAAAAAAAGTTGGAACTGGCCATGGAGCTTCCTAGGAAATAGACTTTGGCTTGGATGCTTGTTTCCTGAGCAACAGAAGCTGAGAGAGATATACAGGTGGGGTCAGTGGTACTTAGAAAGTATTTGTGCAACCAGTAGTCACTAATTCAATCTCTTCATGTCAGAAAATTGCAACCACATTATGGCCAAAAAATTCTCAATCTTCTTTGACTTTTTTCTTTTTTAACTTAAACCTCACTTCTAATCAATCAGCATACCATATTGGCTCTACCTTGAAATAGTCCAACCATTTCTCACCATTTCTCATGCTGTGACTCTATTCTCAACTACCATCGTCTTTCCTCTTGATTATTGCAATAGCGCGCTGAGCAACTTATCATTCTCTTTCAGTGTATTCTCAATAATGTAGCTAGGACAATTTTTAATTAAAAAGAGAGAGACAGAAAGGGAGAAGGAGAGTGAGAGGGAGGGGGAAAAGGGGGAGGGGGAGGGAGAGAGATTATGCCATTGTTTTCCATCATAGCTAGAAAACTTCTACCTTGATCCAGTTTCTGGCTACCTCCCTGACTTCATGTCCCACCATCCTTCTCCTTGCTCAATATGCTCTTCCTACTGCTTGCTCCCTTGCTGTTCCTACAACATACTAGATACTCTTCTAGGCACCCTTCCTGCCTTGAAGTTTTTACATCGGCTATTTCCTCTAATGACAAGTGACTTCTTCCAGATACTGTGTGGCTTGCTCCCTCACTGTGTTGAAATCTTTGCTAAAATAATCTTCCATTACGGGAGGACCTTCCCTGATTACCCTATGAAAGATTGCAGCTCACATCTCCAGCTGTTTTGCATAGCTCCAAGAAATGTATTCATATCACAGTCAATGTGAATTGTGTCCATTGGAGTTGTGCAGTGTGCAGACTGAGTTGACAGACACAGTAGCCCTGTCAGTTACCACTTCTCTTCCTGTGTTTTTCTTTTTCAGAGTACTTAACACTACCTGATATATTTGTTAGTTAATTATTTATTGTTTTTCTCATCCCATTCCTACTATAATGAAACCTTCACCAGAGCAGTCAATTTTTTATGTTTGTGTTCTGCTATGTCTCCAGAGACCACACGTGTCTTGTCATAGATACTTAGTAAATATTTACTGAGAAAATGTGGGAATGACCATAGCAGAGTAGTGCTATTCAGTATAGTAACCATTAGCTATAGAATATTTTTGGGCATTGAAATATGGCTAGCGTGCATGGAATACTATGCAGCCATAAAAAAGAATGAGATCATTTCCTTTGCAGAAACATGGATGAGGCTGGAAGCCATAATTCTCAGCAAACTAAAACAGGAATAAAACTAAACATCACATGTTCTCATTCATAACTGGGAGGTGAACAATGAGAACACATAGACACAGGCAGGGGAACAACACATACGAGGGCCTGTCAGGGGTTGGGAGCAAGGGGAGGGAGAGCATTAGGACAAATACCTAATGCATGTGGGGCTTAAAACCTAGATGACAGGTTGATAGGTGCAGCAAACCACCATGGCACATGTATACCTACATAACAAAACTTGCACATTCTGCACATGTATCTCAGAACTTAATTTAAACAAATTTAAAACTAAAAAAAATAAAAAATAAATAAATATGGCTAGTGTGACTGAGGAATTGAAATGTTTACTTTAAATTTTAATTAAAATTTAAATTTAAAAGTGGAATTAGTGTTCAATATTGTGTCACGAACTCAGCTTTATGGTTTTTACAGGACTACATTTCACTGTAACCACTACATTTTATAAGATATTATTTAAATTAATTTACTTTTTACTTTTTAAATGTGATACTAAAAAATTGAAGATTACATATGTGGCTTGCATTATACTTCTGTTGAACAGCAGTGTTCTAGTTCCTTCATCTGTAAAGAACAATAATGGCACCTACCTTGGAGGTAAAGCACCTGGCATAACAAGTGCTCAGTAAATGTTAGTCATCATTGTGTCATTGTTACTATTATAAAATGCAGGATATTATAGGTATATATGTAAGAGGCCAGTCCTTATCTATGAGTCGAGGAAAGGCATAATCTTGAAATGTGTTTGAGCTACATTCTGAAATGATTTTCTGAATACGTAAATCTTAAGGGGGGAAGTGAGCAGGAAATGTGGTGGCCAAAGCATTCCTCAAGCAAAGGGCAGAGCCACAACCTAAACAGTTGTACTGACCCCAAAGCCTGTTCTGTGAAACACCATACAACATTGCCTCTTAACAAACTCGAATCAAGTGAAATAAAATTCAAGACAAAAGGAGACTCTCTAGATGCTAAAGAGAGTGCATTAACCTTGAGAAAAGCAACTTTATAGTTTGATTTGATCTAGTCCTTCTCAAACTCCATGTCTGAAGATCCGATCCCTGGAGAGTTTTTGGATTTATTATTTGGGGTGTGAGAACCCTATTATAATCTTATATTTTCTTTATGTGTTTTCTTATTATCTTAAACATTTACATATGCATATTCTAAGTTATATGGATGGGCACATTATAAATAGCTCCCTTTTTATAAAAGGGTAAAGCTATGAGATTTCCATGCCAGCTTTTGTATGTTTATGATGACATTGCTTCTGTTAATTACCTACGGTGATTGAAGTGCCGAATCTTTAATTCTGTGTTCCTTACACCAGATCCTGAGGACTACAGGAGGTACATGAAAGGTCCACAGAATTCTGTTCTATATTTTTACTTTTAAAGTAGTCAATGTGCAGGACTTAGCCAATTCAACCCTCTGCTAGAAAACGTGCTGAGGAAGAAAGATGAGGAGACAGGAAGAGAGAAATGTTTTATTGACAGAATCCAAAATAATTTTACTCAAATGCTTTAAATTGCTCTAAAAACATACACCTCATTCTGTAAACTGATATTACACCTAAATATTATTATGATTTTTCCTCTCTACTATAAGAAATATATATATATATACGCACATACATATATATGTGTGTATATATATATATATGATATATATTCAGGCTGTCAAAAATATATTTTACATGATAACTTGCCATTTGGAAAATATTCCTTACAGGACTCTGGGCATCATCAAATTATCTGGACATGGCCCCCCTACCTGCCACGAAAATTGTTCTTAACTTACTGTTGCACCTGTAGGGACCATTCTAATTGGCCTCACAATGTATCCAAGGATTAAATTAATTTATGTGAACCTCACAGCAGGACAGCTGCCCAGCACTGTATACTAGCAACTGTTTGACGCAATAAACCAAGAATCAGATTTTCTTGCAGCAGAAATAAATTTTTAACAACATCGCCCATTTCCACAGAGACAAAATACAAGATGTGATTTCTGTATGCCATGATTGTGATAGAAGCCTCCTCGGAGGAAGGGTGTCACTTTCTAAGTCAAGGCCCTGTCCTGCCACATTATTTAAGCACAACATGACATAGAAATATATTTAATAGGATTTGGCTACAGGCAAAAAGTCTGAAAAACAGTACAGGGATTCGAAGAATCTGCTGTTCAGTTATGCATGGAATTCAGGATCTACTAGACCTGAAATCCTTAAGACAATCTTTGCTTCATAACAAAACAAAAAAATTCTTCTCAAATATAATTACATTGGTACGTTCATTATGATAATAGCCATAATATTCCTAGAGCCATGGAAAAAAATAAAAGGTATATCTGTATATTTGTTTCACAATTCAGCTCCACTAAAATTATTTTTATTCAGCACATACAAAATAACTGGCACTTCATTAGAACCTTTGCAATTATCTATTTATTAATAATCATACAGAGCTGTAGCACTACTCCTTGAGGTGCTATTACATATCTATAATTTTGCAACAATGTTGTTAGGTAGATATCATGTTCTCACCATATTTGTTTCATGTGCTTGGAACACAATGTGGTGGGGCATGACCTTGCATCATTCAGAAAAGAGTGACCTGCAAGGATGGAGAAACAGTAAGGCACAGAAGCCTGGATCACTGCAAACTCCTGTGGCACAGAGCCACCATCTCAGCCCTGATCAATTCCCCTACGAAGATTGTGTGAGGTAGAGAAATGTGCTCTACCTTGTTCAAGCTACTGTTGTTTGATGTCTCTTTTTATATGTGGGTCAATTATCTATCATTCAGCTAATAAAAATCCCATACAAAATTGCAAGCCTTGTGACTTCAGAAAGAGGGAAATTCTTATTTTCAGGCAAAGAAAATGGATATCAGTAGTAATACTGGCTAACTGTTGGAAAGAAGAAGAAAATGTAGAACAACATAAAATCCTATTGTTTAATTATCATAAGATCTAAGAGAGACTATAAACTATACTCAAGTAGCCAGTCAATACAAGGAAGAACAGTGCTAGTCATTAAACCCTGAACCTGTTGCATAATGTAAAGAGTAGGTTGAACATGAGGGAGAAGACATTTCCAAACACATAATAGGCATAAAGCAAACAGAGTTTTCACTTGGGATCCATGGGGGATTTGTTCCAGGATCTCCCAGGGATACCAAAACCCACAATGTTCATTTCCCTTACATAAAATGGCATAGTATTTGCATGTAATGTACAGGCATCCTCTCATATTCTTTAAATCATCTCTAGATTATTTACGATACCTAACACAATGCCTGCATATCACTTCATTCCCATGGATTCAACATAGTACTCAGCACATGACAAATTCAAGCTTTCCTTTTAGGAACTTTGTGGAATGTTTTTTCCCCTGAATATCTTCAATCCACAGTTGCTTAAATCCACAGATGTGGAATCCACAGATAAGAGGGCTGACTCTGTTTATAAAATTTGGTCAATATTTTGACCTTTTAATCAAAATGAGTTTTATATTCGTTATTTGGACAAGTGATCAGCACATTTTTCCTTAATAAAGGGTCAAATAATAAATATTTTATGCTTTTTGGCATAGGGGAAAATCAAGTATGTAGTTACAATGCAACCATTAAAAAACATAAAAAATAATTTTTAATGTAAAAGATGGCCAAATCTGCCTGCCAGATTTGATCTGCAGGCCATTTGTCTATTTCTGATTTAGACCAATGAGGCAACGGTCTTCTAAGGAGTCTGACTCAGTAAGAAATCTGAAGTCTAAGATTTTAAGAATGGATATATAGTATGCAAATCAACTTTTGACGAGTCTCCATTTAAGGGAAACTCGAACTCCTTCATGTGACCTTTCACAAGGTGACTCCAGACTACTTTGTTGATCTTACCTGTAGACCCACCAGACTGCCCATTATTTTCTAATCACATACCCTATAAGCCTATGCACCTTTGCTCCTGCTCCCTTCTTTGCCTTCTCCTGCCTTGTTTGCCTAGAAAACTCATGTGTACACTAATTTCTGCTGACATTTTACCTTCTCTGTACAGCCTTCCATAGATTCTATCTCCACCTCATACTCTAAGTCATTATCAGTCCTCTCGTGCTCTGATATTACTTTGTTAATGCCTCTACAGTATCACTTTTCACATGGACTAGAAATGATTTACATATGTATCTTTCTTTCAGATTATAAGCAGAGAATATCCCAGCACCTTGGACAGTATGTGCCACAGAGAAGTACTCAACAATAATACACTGGTTATTAAGAGTGTTTTGCATCCAGCACTAAGCTAAGCTCTTACATTCATTATCTCATTTTTTTTTTTTTTTTTTTTGAGATAGAGTTTCGCACTGTCACCCAGGCTGGAGTGCAGTGGAATGATCTCGGCTCACTGCAACCTCTGCCTCCCGGGTTTTAAGCAATTCTCTGCCTCAGCCTCCCAAGTAGCTTGTATTACAGGTGCGTGCCACCATGCCTGGCTAATTTTTTGTATTTTTAGTAGAGACGGGGTTTCACCATCTTGGCCAGGCTGGTCTTGAACTCCTGACCTCGTGATCCACCCACCTCGGTCTCCCAAAGTGCTGGGATTGCAGGCATGAGCCACCCCGCCTGGCCATCGCATTTAATTATCACAACTTCCATCTGAGATAAGCTTTAGCCTCCCCATTTTACAAATGAAAGGCCCAAAAAAGTTAAGTAAATTGCTCATGGCATCATATCCAGTCAGGTGACAAATCTTGAACTCAAACCCAGTTCTGGTGGACTTTGAAGTCTCTGCTCTTGATCTGTTATATTGTCTCATTAATGCAGAATACACAAATAATATCTGTAGTTGAATTACATTATTATTATCCCCTGCTGAAGCATTTGTAGGATCTCTTTTAATTAAAAAAGTAAGAATGGTATATAGTTAATATCATAAGTGTTCAGAGGTGGAGGAAACCTAAGAGACCAACTAGTCTAGCTCTCTCATTTTACAAAAAATAAAACAGTTGCTACAAGAGAGCACTTATTTTTTAACCCAAGGCTACACAGTTTAAATCCAGACTTTCTGCTTTCTAGTCGAGGTCTTACTGGGTCAGCTTTTGCTCAGCACTTTCACAGGGCTGTCACCTATAGTCAAGCTCATTCTACATCAATGAACAGGCAGACTGAATGCCAATCGCTTGAATAAATGTGAAAATGAAGTATTCACAATAAGTTAAAATTGGGTTTTATCCTTCTAATTACGTAGAATTAATAGATAAAGTTGCCTTTGGTTTTACTGAGGAATAATATCTTAGAGTGGGTTTGATGGCCTTCTTCAAGACCTCCTAACCCTCTGACACTAAGCCTACCCTTAATATAGCACTTATCACAATGCAATGTGTTTGTTTATTCATCTCTCTCTCTCTCTCTCTCTCTCTCTCTCTCACTAGATTCTGAGCTCCGAAAGAACATGGGCCACATCTATATCTCTATTTGCTAACATAGCTTTCGTCACAGAGTCGGTAAAGATGTGAAGACTTAATTAACTTATTGCTTTGAGGTTGGACCTAAAAGATGTGATCAGTGGAGATCATCATAGTGGCTCATCTTCTGGTGAGGGTACGTGTGTGTGCCATAGTCGATTTGAGCTGCTTTAACAAAATACCATAGAGTGGGTGGCTTATAAACAATACATTTCTGGAGGATGGGAAGTCCAAGATCAAGGTGCTGGCACATTAGGTGTCTGGTGAGGGTCCACTTCCTGGTTTATAGATGGCCATCTTCTCGCTGTGTCCTCAACATGACAGAAGGGGCACGGGACCTCACTGAGGACTCTTTTATAAAGATACTAACCACAATCATGAGGGTTATCCTCTTCCTAAGGCTCCACCTCCAACTACTATCACATTGGGGATTAGGCTTCAAATATGGACAGGGAGGAGCACAAACACTTGCTTTAATGCAGTGTATGTGTTATCTGAAACTTAAGTAATCACCATCACCTTGCTTACTTCTGTGCTCCACAAAGTCCTTTCCTTGGCAAGTTGTTAGAAAATGCCTGTGAATGAGACTTTGGAAGGTTTTTTTTCTAATCTTGAAAATATTAGGAGGAATCCAGGTGGTCACATTCAGTGTAATCAGTGTTTCTCAGGGAACATTGCAGATGGATGAATGCAGGCTGATTATACAGTAAATATTTAATTTTAGATTCTGATTATTTCGTATTGACATTTCGGAGCAGTAAATATTTTTATGCTGGATTCAGCCTACACCATGAAAATAACTCCCTCAATAACAGAGTCTACACATGTAGTTGTATAATTTAATACTTTCATTTAAAACAGTTTTACTTTTAAAATTCTTTTAGATTTGAAAAAAATAATATCTTATCTGGGAAGGATCAACCTTAGGCTCTCTAGTCATAGACTAATTAGTCTTTCACTAGAAAAATAGAAGGCTCATTTTTCTAAAAATCACTGTTTTGATTTGGGTGTTTTCTAGTCTCTAGAACCAGTCACACCCACATGGAAACAGTCATGAAAGAGTTAAAATAGAAACCTTCATGGAGAGACATTAAGAGGACAGCTTTGATTTTTGCTAGAAAAGGGTGGTTTCAGACATTCACCACTAGGAACTGGAACCACCCTAGAGGGTTGTTGAGAAAATGTTTATTGAGTAATAGGGGGGCAGGTTTTCAGAGAGAATCGGCTTAGAAGATTTTTAAAATTATGTGCATGTTGGGGGTGGAGAATGTGTTTAACACCATCTGGTCTCCATAAACTAGAAGTAATTCTGTCTCGAGTATTCATGAGCATTTTATAGAAGGCATTTGAAAAACTCCCATTACAAGTCCAGCACATCTTCTAATTTCCAGCAGTTATAAAAGACCAAGAAGAAATATTGTGAGATACTATGATCGCTATTTTATGGAGGACCAAATTCTTAGAGGCCTTGGTAACTGACCTAAATGATATGACACTCAGGAATTACTCGATGACTCTTTTTCCCCACCATGAGCTTCTTTTGCAAGCACATTAGTGTTTATTCCATCTTGTTTACTTGTACCACTCCTAGACTGATCTAACTGGTAAGGAGGCAAAGAGTAAGCTCTGCTCATCTCTGCTTTTCATTCTTCTTTCTCAGGGGTCAGCAGTCTTCTAGAAACATGAGTTCTCTGTCTTATCATGCTACCAGTCTTGGCTGGTCCAGGAGTCAGCCTAATTCTGGGATTTCATCAAAGTGTCCACTTGGCTAATAAGGCCACTTCCTGCAACTGCTCCTCAGTCACCAATATAAGTACTATTTTGGCGTCTGTCTTTATTATTTTATTTCTTAATATCTTAGGAATGCAGCATGAAAGAGGGGTATTATTTATTGTGTTCTCCCCTTGGAGACCCCAAGAATAACTAATACATAATCAGCATTCAGATTATTCAAAGCTCATACTCGAAAATCACCATTCCAATGTTGGCCACAGTAACAATCAACAAATAATCCATTGGCTTCACTATAGTTTTCAGTCTTTTTGCAGTTAGTTTGAGGCCCTGTTAGTAGCTCTGACCAATGGTCTGTGAGAAGAAATGAATGTGTCATTTCTGGGTAGGAACAATAAACAGCTAGCGTACCATGAACCTTCTATTGCACCTTACGTTGAGATAGTGGCATTACAATTTCCTTATATGAAGTAGGAAGCTCAGAGATCCTGGATTCTCAAGTGACCACTGGGCTTCATGTGACTAAGAAAAACAAACCTTTGGCATGTCAATACCAAATCCAGAGATTTGGGGATATTTTATTTCAACAGCAGAGCATAGTCACGCCTAACCAATTTACCTAATATACCTCAGAAGGAAGTGTCTAAGAAAATAAGGGTGAATGTAGGTTCTAGAGGGGGACAAGATAACAGAAGACTAACACAGAAACAGCACAGTAAATAAGGAAGCTCTGCAGAGTCATGATAAAGTGTCAGCGTAATCACTCCTTAATAAGGGCTTCCCTAGCACATTAGCTGTTACTATATACCTGTCTCAGTCTCCCATTCAACTCTAATTGCTTTGAGAACAAGGATGATATCACAACCATCCCTATGTCCTCAAAGCCCTGCACAGTTCCTGAAGCATGTCAAATTGTCACTATATGACTGCTGAGCAGAAGTGAAATGAAGCATTGATAATGAATACCAGCGCTGCAGTGGAGTTATTATGCTTTTGTATTATTTGTAATTATCATCAGCATAAATTATACATCTATTCAGCATAAATATATACATATATATTTATGTTTAAGTTAACTATTTAGTAAACTGAATATAGTTCATTATATAATAATCAGCCTTTCATTTTAAACAGGCATTTGTGTTTCAGAGGTCAAGCCCATCAACACAATTAATTCAGATTGTCCAAGTGAGGGACAGGAATAAAGCTTTGTGCTTTGAAGATTATTAACAGAAACATCCAAAACTTCAAGGGGAAATAGAAAAATATTGGGGGCTGGAAAAGACAGACAGTTAAGCCAGTAGGGGAACAGCACCTAGAGGGAGAGAACAATGCTTTAGAAAATAATTCTGTGTATGCGTAAGGACCATGAGTTAAGGACAGGAGTCAGAGTTACAACTGATGCTATCCTGGGATAAAACAGCCTTTAAGGAATGAAGTGGAGCTCGTTGTATGGGGAGACAAGCCAGCAAGACACAGCAACGTAGGCCAGGGAGGCTTTGCTACAACATGCAGAAGTCATGTGGCCAGGTGATGAAGGACGAGCAGAGCTGTTCTGATGCAACTGCCTGTAAGGCTATGTGAAGAACCTGCTGCAGCAAGCAGACACCAGGGCCCTTTCCATTCAGGAAGAGAAGATCTTCTGTTCAAAACATTTAAGACCCAAAGTTCTTTGACAATCAAGAAGCAGAAAAGAATGATGGAGTCTCAGTAGAGAAATACTGGCTCTCTTACTAATCTGATCAAAGGAGACTCCAGCTGGTTTTAGTTCAAATGAAACATATGAAACAGATAGGATAGTTCTTACATACCAAGGTATGCAGCAATTCCTGTTACATTTTCAAAGCAGTATCTTAGATGAGCAGTGGATTGCAAAGAGACATTCAGTAAGGCCCTTGCCCCTAAGAACCCGACCATTTAGCTGGGGAAAGAAGAGGGCACCAGAAAAACATAACTACTGGCCCAAGGGAAAAATCTCAAGGCCTCAGCTTGGCATCCTTGACTGTTAATGATATGCCTCAAAATGACATCTCTTGCATTTTCTACCATGACTCACCTCCCAATTCTGGTGAAATTTTCGCTGATCTCCAAATATGTCATGCCTTTTAATGGACTTTAAGTATTATCTCCTCTGCTTGGAATGACTTTATCTTTGTTTGCCCAAGAAATTCCTGTTCAATTTGTAAGAACTAGTTCTGATTTCTCTTCTCTAAAGCTTTTCTGATTTCAAGGGGAACTGGGAGATACAGAAAGAGAGAAGGGAACTTTGGATTAAACTGTATTCTCCCCCCAAATTCATGTATTGAACCCCTAAGCCCCAATGTGACTGCTTATCCTGAGAAAGGGCTGACAAGAAGGTAATTAAGGTTAAGTGAGGTCCTAAGGGTGGGGCACTGATATGATAGAAGATAGGAATACTGTCCTTATAAGAAGAGACAACAGGCCGGGTGTGGTGGCTCACACCTGTAATCCCAGCACTTTAGGAGGCCTAGGAGGGTGGATCACCTGAGCTCAGGAGTTCAAGACCAGACTGAGCAACATGGTGAAACCCTGTCTCAACTAAAAATACAAAAAAATTATCCAGGCGTGGTGCTATGTGCCTGTAATCGCGGCTACTGGGGAGGCTAAGGCAAGAGAATCGCTTGAACCTGGGAGGTGGAGATTGCCGTGAGCCGAGATGGTGCCATTGCACTATAGCCTGGGCAACAAGAGCAAAACTCTGTCTCAAAAAAAAAAAAAAGAAGAGACAACAGAAATCTCTCTCTTGCTTTCTCTCCACCATGTAAGAACACACCAAGAAGGTGGCTACCCGCGAACCAGGTGAGAGGTCTCACCAGAAACCAATCCTAATGATACCTTGATCTTGGACTTCAGCTTCCAGAACTGCGAGAAAAATAAAATGACCTTTTTAAGCCACCAGTCTATGGTATTTTGTCATGGCAGCTCCAGCGGACTAACACAGTCGCTGTGTCTTTTTCTTTACATTAAGTCCTTCAGTGACCCTAACACCCAAGTAGTATGCATCATTCCCTCTTTCACAAAAAGGAGACTAAGGCTCAAGAGACGTGACAATGTCCTGAAGTCACACAGTGGTTGAGATCTGAACCTGGGTCTGTGTGACTGGAAGGCCTGTGCTCTTTCCTTCCCATATTTCTGCATCCCAGGCCATCCTCTGGACTGCCGCAACGCTATCTGCACCCCTTGGGTGACAGTAGCATTCATACCATGTGGCAATGATCTGTTTTCCCTGTGAATCCATGCACAAAATTACTCTAAATAATAGAATTGCTTAGCTGAGATACTCTGAACAACCAACTGACAGATAATCAGAATTAATAAGAGGTATTCGCTGCAATTATTATAGAAATCAGAGGCATGAGGAAATCCTTTGGGCTGAGAAGGATATACTTTCAGCCAAAAGAAATATGGATTGAGCGCTCATTCTTTGCAAGGTACTCTTATTCATTGCGAGCAAAGAAGAATAAGATAGTACTGGTCCTCAAGGAGCTCATAGTTGAAACAAATACCAAGTAGAAATAAAATACTAAATATTTGTCTGTCCACAGGTATCATTTGTTTGGGATCTGTTAGGTTATATTAGAATCGTGAGTATGGCAGTTCTCAGCTACATGTTGGGATCATCTGGAAAAAACTTTAGAAAACACTGATGTATGGGTCTTGCTTCTAGAGGCTTTGATTTAATTGGTCTAGGGTATGATCTGCAGTTTTAAAAAGCTTCCTAAGCAATTCTGACGTGCAGCCAACATTGAAAATCCATCAACCTGGCACCTAGAAGGGGGAGGAGACTCCAGGATTCATAGAAAGAAGGAGATAAAGAGGAACAGAAAGAGCAAAGCAGAGGCACATATGGGCAACATTTACTACCATACTGCATTTAACAGCATTTAACAAGTGCCCATATTGTGAGAGGCATTGCAGAGGAGCCATTAATACCATTCAGAGAGCTTGCATTAAGAACTAAAACAAACAACACTAAAATCAAACGCTGTTGTTTATTTAGTAGATGTCTTTCAAGGAGCTGTAAGTACTAGAAAGACATTATCTTAATAAGCTCCCATCATCTCTGCCAGGTAGGGGGCAGGTTAGGCTTTTATTAAATGCTGCCATATTGAAGAACATTCTTTGCTTGACTCAGTAACTAATGTAATATAAACAATGGGGACCAGCCATTTACTTAACATCATAAAGGCTGTAACTCAGCATAGCAGAGAAATGCCTCTAGAGATGGGACCTCAGGAGATAGACTAGGAAAAGAGGCCTGAAGAAGGCTGAAGGGTATCCTTGAGAGAAAATAGAAGCAATAAAGTAGTATTGATGTGATTATTACTAATACTATTATTAGCCTTACAATGCCAAGCATCTCAGTATTTTCCCTATATCTTCTCTAGCATTCATCCTGGGAGATAACTATTATCCTCATTTTCTAGAGAATGAATATGGTATACAGGGAAGTTTCACAACTTGCTCAAATAGCTCCTAAGTAGCTAACGTTTTGAATCTAGATCTGATCTGAATGAGATCCCACAGCCCATTCTCTAGAGGAAACTAAGATTCCTCTCCATGTCTTGAAATCAGAAAAGGTTCTGTACATGGCTTGTTTCTATAATAAGTAGGCAGCTGATAGCTAAAGGCACCTATTAACTGTGGAATGGGCTGTAGACTCTAGAACAGGGTATGTGGACGAGATTGTAGGTAGAAGCACAGGCTCTTTGTCATCTTTAGCCACTTTAACAGAACTGTTCACAGACCTCAGGCCAGGGCCATGCAGATGAGATGAGATCCCAGAGAAAGATGTTGTTACCAAACAATAACCACTGAATTAATGCTAAAGTTTATGTTCTGAATATTTAAACTTCATCTAATATTGTTTTAGTAGTGCCTGTAAGCCCTGAGTTAGGTTCAACACACATACACACACACACACACACACACACACACACACACACACACACACACAGACACATGTGTTTAGTATATTCCAGGCCACTCTATACATCATCATATATACAAAACAAACTGAGAGAGTCATATAATTTTCATTTTAAGCCTTTGGGAATAGCAACAGGAAGCAGAGTTTCTGGAGTAAACTCAACATCAGCCTACTCCTTCACTTTTGAAGTTTAAGATGAGTCAGGCACTGCACTAAGTAGGTTCCTTGAAGTACCATCTCATTTAGGTAACATGGTAACTCCATGAGCTTTGTACTATTACTAGCTTTAATTTATTAGTAGAATGGAAATTTCAGAGGTAAAATGACTCATTCAAGGTCACATAGCTTGTAAATAGTTGAATGAGAATTAGAACCCAGTTCTTCCTCACTCCAAGGTCCATACTATGTTATGATAGAAATAGCAGTGTGGTAAATGTCATCTTTCCACATGCAGTTACAGTCTTACAGTTTTTCATTTTCTGCAAATTCAACATGAGAAAACAGCATTAGGTCACAGCTACAAAAGCAAATGTGGGCTATACACTGAAATTAGGATCTAGGATAGAAGAGAAAATTCCAAGGTACTCGCAATGGCTGGTTCATAGCTGGGTACTATGCTTCAGCTTTGAGCCTACACTTTAGAGGAATGGTGTATTCGTTTTCTATTGTTGTCATAAAATATTACTGCAAGTTTTGTGCCTTAAAACAACACACATTTTATATCTTACAGCTCTGTGGTTCAGAAGTCTGACATAGGTCTCACTGGGCTAAAATCAAGATGTCAGGAGAGGTGGATTCCTTTCTGAAGGCTCCAGGAGAGAATGTTTTCTTCCTTTTCCATTGTTTGTGGGCTGCCCAAATTTCTAGGCTTATATTCTCCTTCCCTTATCTTCAAAGCTAGTGATAATGAGTGAGGCTTCTCATATCATGTCACTTATCACGCCAATGATTTCTTTTCAACAGTATCTCTCTTTCTCTGACTCATATTATGCCCCCCTCTTCCACTTTTAAGGACTCTTGTGACTATATTAAGCCGAAGTTCATCTTTTCATCTTAAAGTCAGCTGTTGTCATTCTTCATTCTATTTTGAAACTACATTCTCCTTTGCCATGTGTCTTAAGTCCAACTAGAATTATATCTAAGAATGTGAGAAGACAGTTGAAAACCACGCTATAGCACAGAAAGGCTTATACTGAAAAGCAACAGTTCCCTGCCTACTTCCTGCCCCCATTCTGATTTTCAGAAGTAAGTAATTTTAATCTACTGTTGTGGTTTCAAAGGGGATATTTCTGTAGGTTACATCAGTATCTCTGAATAGAATGCTTATCAAGCTCTTGATCACTGTCTCCCTCTGTTGCATGAGTTTCCTAGGGCTACCAAAACAAAGTTCCACAAACTAGATGACTTAAAACAATGGAAATTTATTGTCCAACATTCTGGAGGCTAGAAGTTTGAGATCAAGAGGTCAACAGTATCATACTGCCTCTGAATTTTGTAGGAGAGAATCCTCCTTTATACTTTTCTAGCTTCTAGTGGCTTTCAGGGAATTCATGGAACTCCTTGACTTGCAGCTATGTAACTCCAATCTCTGCCTTAATCACCATATGGCATTCTCCCCTTTTTATCTCTTTGTCTTCAGATAACCATCTTCTTATAAGGAAACCAGTTGTATTGGATTAGGGGACTATCTTATGCCAGCATTACCACCTCTTAATGTAATTAATGACATCTGCACAAACTCTACTTCCAAATAAGGTCATTTCCCAAGATACTCGGTATTTGGACTTCAAGATATCTTTTTGTTGCGGTGGGAAAAAAACTTCAACTCATTTATCTATATATTTCTGCAGTGGCCAATCAGAATATTAGAAAAAGTGGATGAGTAACTATGAGTCTTTAAATAAAGAAATAAATAAAATCGCTTCTTCCATTTGGTACTTCTCTCACTTGGTACCAAATGGGAAAAGTACCCATTTGGTATTACATATGGGGAAGAAATCAAGAGAATATAGAACCCAAACTATGTCGAACATGAAAAGGGAACTATCAGTAGATAAGACATTTTAAAATTCTCTGAAAAACAGAGAGGAGGGAGGACTGATTACTGATGAATGAAGAAAGTTCGCCTAGATTGTTGAATTCCTGAGAGTTTCCATGCTTGGGAAAGTAAGTGTGATAGAAGATGTGGAGTGAGTTTTGAGGATGAAAATGGGAAGATTAATTATAAACCTGTAGATAGAATAATTATAAACCTGTAGATAGAATAGTCAGTCAGCATTATACCTCAAACCTAGCAATAAGAAGCCACTAAGAAGCCAGCTGCCAGGCATCTGCCCCAGTAAGGCCCCTGGCTGGTTGTCTCAGCAACACCTGCCAGCTTATGGGCCCCACTTACCTCCTCAGAGCCCTTAATAGCCTTCCTAACATCTCATTCTGAAATAGGAGTAGGCAGCCAAGGGTGATTAGATAGCTGATGAAAACCAGCAACAATAAAGTGAAAGATCATAATATATTGCCACAAAGGTGCAAACATGGAAAGAATAGAAATATTCAGGAATCAAACGAAAAATTTTAAAACATCCAATTAGTTTCCTTTAAAACAGTCAAGAACATATTGCAACCATTAAACATAAGATGAACTTTTTAAAAAAATGGGTAAAAATAGAACAAACTCTTGGCTATTAAAAATATGACTGCAAATCAAACAATAAAAGAAAAATCTATAGTAGCATAAAAAAATAAAGTTAAAGAAATAAGATGAAGAAAAAAGCAGATAAAAGACAAGATGGCAAACTAGATGCAGCCAGGAGTGCTGCTCCCACTGATGGAGAACAAATTACAGAATAAACCAACATAATTTGGGCAGGTCTTTGGAGAGAAAACATGTATAGTGGATGGAGAGGTCACACTGATGATGAGGCTGAAGAGGGAAGAAGCTGAGAACCCTGCACAGGGTACCTGAATGCTAGGGCTAGTTCTAGCCCTGAATGGCTCCAGGGGAAGGAGTAAATAAGGAGACTGAGGGATAGCCCTTTCTCACCACAGAGCTCTGGGATTCTAGACACAGGAAACCCTATGTCCCCCCACGGGCGTGTGAACTGGCAGGGGGCCTTTGCCCAGGGGCAGGTAGAGACAAGGCTTCAGCCAGGGTATATGTAGCCCAGGAGCTTTTGTGTGTGGGGCAGCTCCAGTGGAGTACAGCCAAAGGTGTCCATCTCTCAGGACTTCCTGTCTCCCTCTGAGATGCTGTAGCCCCAGTTGACTGCCAAACCAGGAGAGAGGCTTTTCTGCAGGATAGGGGATGTCTATTTTGCCAGCCCTCCTCCTTCCTAGCCCCTCCCAGGGGCCCTGTCTAGATTCCCCGCAGGAAGGAGTATGCAGAGAAACCTCTGGTGACCAGCCTGAATACTGTGCTCTGCCTGAAAAATTTCTTGGTGACCTGGCAGTAGTTTGGATCCCCAAACAGAGAGGGAGCCTGATTCTGAGCCACAGGCCATCCTGGCACCCCAGTACTGTAAGATGCAGCTCAAGAGTTCCAAGCCAGGATCTGTGGCCTGCACTTGAGCAGAGGAGGAATCCCTACTCTCAGACCACTGAGAGGTGTGAGACATGTGGTTTGATGGACTGGTGTGGGAGCAGCATGTGCCTCCCTCTGCTGGGCCCATCTTGAAGGAGCATGGCCTATCTTCCTGCCTCTGCCTGAAGGAGCCCCACAGCCTGGCACACTAACAAAATAAATGTGAGTGCAGTGTCATTGATGGGAGGGGGTCATCTCTCCCCACCCTCCACCACAGAGCACACCTGTGAATGGAAGAAAATACAAAAGAACCAAGTGGCTGAATAAGACCTTACCTACTGGCTACTACTCTTAAGCCTCAACTACTAGATTGCAGCCCAAACTACAACACCAAAAATATACATCCCTGTGAAACCAAGCATGAGAATTCAACCAGAAGTAAAGATCTTGTACAGAGCCTTTGCTCTCTAAAAGCATCCAAAAATGAATACAACTGACTATCTTCAACTTATGCCACAGTGAACGAACACCAGCCCCTACCAAGATGAAAAAGAGTCAGTGCAAGAACTCTGGCAGTTAAAAAGCCAGAGTATCTCCTTACCTCCAAATGAGTCCACTAGCTCCGCAACAATGGTTCTCAATCAGACTGAAATGACAGACATAGAGTTCAGAATCTGGAAGACAAGGAAGCTCATTAAGATTCAGGAAAAAGTTGAAACCAATCCAAGGAACCCAGTAAAACAATCCAAGAGCTGAAAGACAAAATAGCCATTTTAATAAATAACAAAACTGAACTTCTGGAACTGGAAAATTAACTTCAAGAATATTATAATAAAATTGGACATATTAACAGCAAAATAGATGACCAAGCTGAGGAAATAACCTCAGAGATTGAAGATTGGCTATTTGAATCAACTCATTCAGACAAAAAGAAAAAAGACTTAAACAAATGAAAAAACCTTCAGGAAATATGGCATTATGTAAAAAGACTAAACTTATGACTCATTGATATTCCTGAGAGAAAAGAAAAGAGAGTAAGCAACTTGGAAATTACATGAGGATATAGTCTATGAAAATTTCCCTAATCTAGCTAGAGAGGTTGGGAAATTTTCAAGAAATACGATGGACCCTGGCTAGATACTATGCTAGATAACTACCTCTAAGGCCCATACCCATCAGATTCACTAAGGTCAAAGCAAAAGAAAAAAAAAAAAACTCTTGAAGGCAGCTAGAGAGAAGGGTCAGGTCATATTCAAAGGAAACTCTATCAGGCTGGCAGCACAACTCTCGGCAGAAACTTTAAAGGCCAGAAGAGATTGGGGTCTATTTTCAGTGTCCTTAAAAAAGAGAAATTCCAACCAATAATTTCATATCTCACCAAACGAAGCTTCATAAGCTAAAATGCTTCTTAGAAAAGCAAATGCTGAGGGAATTCATTACAACTGGATCAGTCATATAAGAGCAAGAGGTCCTTAAGGTAGTGCTAAACATAGAATCAAAAGAATACAAAAACACACTTAAACACAAGCAACTACAAAATCAAGTCTACATAACAACCAGCTAACGACACAATGACAGGATCAAAATCTTATGAAACCTGAGTGTAAACGGGCTAGATTCCACACTTAAAAGCCAGATAAACAGACAAGACCTGACTGTCTGCTGTCTTCAGGAGACCTATCTCACATATAGTTACACCTACAGGCTCAAAGTAAAAAGGTGGAGAAAGAGCTACCATGCAAATGAAAAACAAAAAAGAGCAGGAGTTGCTAGATAAAACAGGCCTCTTAACTAACAATTGTTAAGAAGAACAAAGAAGGGTATTACACAATGATAAAGGGTACAATTTAACAGGAAGACTTAACTATCCTAAATATACATGCGCTCAACATTGGAGCACCCAGATTTACAAATGAGTTACTCTTGATTTACAAAAAGATTTACATAGCCACACAATAATAGTGGGAGACTTCAACACACCACTGACAGTGTTAGATCATTAAGGCAGAAAACTAACAAAGAAATTCTGAACTTAAAGTTGGCGCTTGACCAATTGAACCTAATAGACATCTACAGAATACTTCACCTAACAACCAAATAATATACATTCTTCTCATCTGCACACAAAATATGTTCTAAGATTGACCACAAACTTGGTCACAAAGCAAGTCTCAATGAATTTAAACAAATTGAAATAATACTAAGCACACACTCAGATCACAGTGCAATAAACATAGAAATCAATATCAAGAAGATCTCTCAAGACTACACAAATACATGGAAATTAAACAACTTGCTCTTGAATAACTCCTGAATGAACCTCAAAACTAAGGCAGAAATAAAAAATTATTTAAAATTTATGAAAATAGAGATACAACTTACCAAAATCTCTGAGACACAGCTAAAGCAATGTTAAGAGGAAAGGGTCTACATGCCTTCATCAAGAAGTTAAAAGGAGTTCAATACAGCAATCTAACTTTTCACCTAGAGGAACTAGGAAAGAAAGAATCAATCGACCCCAAAGCTAGCAAAAGAGAATAAATAATTAAATTAGAGAAGAACTGATATTGAGAAGCAAAAATCCATGCAAAGGATGACTAAAACAAAACATTGCTTTTTGAAAGAATAAACTAGATTGCTAGACCACTAGCTAGATTAATAACAACAAAAAGATCTAAATGAGTATAATCAGAAATGACAAAGATGACATTACAACCAATCCCACAGAAATATAAAACATCCTCAGAGATTATTATGAACACCTCTATGTACACAAATTAGAAATTCTAGAGGAAATGGATAAATTCCTGGAAACACACAACCTCATAAGATTGAACCAGGAAGAATGTGAAACCTGAACAGACTATTAACAAATTCCAAAATTGAATCAGTAATAAAAAAACCCACCAACCAGAAAAACAAAAAATCCTGGACCAGCTGGAGGGACAGCCAAGTTCTACAAGATGTACAAAGAAAAACTGGTACCAATCCTACTGAAAGTATTCTAAAAACTCGAGGAGGAGGGGCTCCTCCCTAACTCATTCTATGAAGCCAGCATCAGCCTGATACCAAAATCTATCAGAGACATAATGAAAAACAACAACAACAACAACAAAACTTTAGGCCATGTATCCCTGAGGAACATAGATTCAAAAATTCTTAACAATATACTAATAAACTGCATCCAGCAGCACATACAAAAGTTAATACATTGTGATTAAGCAGGCTTGATTCCTGGGATGCAAGGCTGGGTCAACATATGTAAATCAATAAATGTGATTGACCACATAAACATAATTAAAAGTAAATATGATCATCTTAATAGATGCAGAAAAAGCTCTTGATAGACTCCAACATGCCTTTATTATAAAAGCCCTCAACAGATGAGGCATCAAAGGAACATATCTCAAAATAATGAGAACTATCTATGACAAACCCACAGCCAACATCACACTGAACAGGCAAAAGCTGAAACCATTCTTCCTGAGAACTGGGATGAAACAGGGATGCCCAGTCTCACCACTCCTATTCAACAGAGTACTGCAAGTCCTAGCCAGAGCAACCAGGCAAGAAAAAGAACTAAAAAAAGCATCCAAATAGAGGAAGAAAAAGTGAAACTACGTCTCTTCACTGATGATATGTTTCTATACCTGGAAAACCTTACAAACCGCCAAAAGGCTACTAAAACTGATAATTGATTGTACTAAAGTTTTGGAATTCAAAATCAGAGTGCAAAAATCAGTACCATTTCTATATATCAATAACAGTCAAGCTGAGAATCAAACAAAGAACACAATCCCATTTACAACAGCCACAAAAAGTGGAAATACCTAAAAATACAACTAAGGAGGTGAAAGATCTCTACAAGGGGAACAGCAAACCACTTCAGAAAGAAATCAGAGACAACACAAATAAATGGAAAAACACTCCATGCTCACAAATTGGAATAATCAATATCATTAAAATAGGCATACTGCCCAAAGTAATCTACAGGTTCAGCACTATTCCTATCAAACTACCAGTGACATTTTTCCCAGAATTAGAAAAATCTATTCTAAAACTAATTTGGAACAACAACAACAAAAGCCTGAATCTCCAAAGCAATCTTAAGCAAAAAAAAAAAAAAAAAAAAAAAAAAAAAAAAAAAAAAAAAAAAAAAAATAAAAAAACTGAATGAATTAAATTGCCGAAAAAAAAAAGAAAAAAAATCGGATAAAAAACCCAAACAGAAAGG
>CAUYLG010063447.1:0-11830 GCA_963573385.1 Cacajao melanocephalus
GGGTTAGATATATTGCGGACTTGGCCTCTCCACACTCTGCCCCCACCAATCAATCACAAATCCCCAGGGCCAGAGCTGCCAGTTGGGGCTGCCCCTGGTAGAGCAACTTTGTAGCCACAGGGCCAAACAAAGGGGCAAAGGCAGAGCTGGGGCAGGCCAGCGAGGTTCGTCACCCCTTCACCACTCAGGTGAGCATACCTTCACTGCTTACTTTCCACCCGGATAGATATTCTGCCTACCTGGCCAACACAAAGTTCATCCAGCCTCCTGTGGCCCAGCCTTTCTTCAATGCCAATGGTGGGAAGAAACAATTACGAAGCAATGATTCCAAGAAGATAAATTCGTCTTCTTGCCTGACCGTTATGTGGTCACATCCCACAGGAAACCAGACAGCTGTGCCTGAAGCTGATCCACACCCCCACCTCCTCAAACCCCCACCCCCATCTGTGTAAATGTGTGCTGGTGGGCAAGTTGCATGCTATTCCTTCAACAGCCTCCCTTGAGATCTTCCTGTGGGCAGGCTCTGGGCCAGTCATCGGAAATTAAACCCCATCCCAGCACCTGGGAGTGAGTGGCTGATGTCCACAGTCCACAGGATGAAAGGTACAGGCCTAGGGCCAGGAACAGTGGCTCCCACCTGTAATCCCAATGCTTTGGAAGCTGAAGGGGGAGGCTCATTTGAGCCCAGCATTTCAAGTCTGCAGTGAGCTATGATCATGCCGCTTGCACTCCAGCCTTGGTGACAGAACAAGACCCTATCACTTTAAAACATGAAATAAATCAATTTAAAAATAAAGGTACAGGCCTGCCCCCAGCCTCACTCAGCACCTAAATCTGGTAGGCTTGAGCCAACTGCCAGTATTCAGAGAATTTTTAAAGAATCATTAGGACAAATAGCTAATGCAGGCAGGACTTAAAACCTAGATGACAGGCTGATAGGTGCAGCAAACCACCATGGCACACATATCCCCCATATAACAAACCTACAGATTCTATACTTGTATCCAGGAACTTAAAGTAAAATTTTAAATTAAAAAAAAAGAAAGAATCAGGCTGGGTGAGGTGGCTCACGCCTGTAATCCCAGCACTTTGAGAGGCCGAGGCAGGCAGATCACGAGATCAGGAATTCGAGACCAACCTGGCCAACGTGGTGAAACCCCGTCTCTACTAAAATACAAAAATTAGCTGTGTGTCATGGCAGGTGCCTGTAATCCCAGTTACTCAGGAGGCTGAGGAAGAACTGCTTAAACCTGGGAGGTGGAGGTTGCAGTGAGCCGAGTTTGCACCACTGCACTCCAACCTGGGTAGCAGAGTGAGACTCAACCTTGGAAAAGAAAAAAGTGGAGGGATACAAGACAGTTGCTTCCTGTCTTTCTTGCTCTCTGCCATGTGAGGATACAAGAAGATGGCCCTCTGTGAACCAAGAGGTGGGCCCACTGCAAGAACCAACCATGCTGACACCCTGATCTTGGACATCTAGCCTCCAGAACTGGGAGAAATCTGTTGTTTAAGCCACCCAGTCTGGCATTTTGTTAGAGCAGCCCAAATTAAGACACTGCCCCAATCATAATGATATCCCCCTATGTTTCCTTCTAAGTGCTTTCAAAGTTTTTTTGTTTGTTCGTTTGTTTTTTCTTTGAGACAGAGTCTCACTCTGTTACCCAGGCTACAGTGCCGTGGCATGATCTTGGCTCACTGCAACCTCTGCTCCCGGCTTCAAGAGATTCTCCCACCTTACCCTCCTGAGCAGCTGGAGTAGCTGGGACTACAGGCGCAAGCCACCACACCCGGCTAATTTTTGTATTTTTAGTAGAGATGGGGTTTCACCATATTGGCCAGGCTGTTCTCAACTCCTGACCTCATGATCTGCCCACCTCTGCCTCCCAAAGTGCTGGGATTACAGGTGTGAGCCACCGCGCCAAGCCCACTTTCAAAGTTTTGCCTTTCACAACTAGATCTTTAATCAACTGGCTTTTATTTTTGATATGATGTGAACTAGGAATCTAGTTGTATTTACTTTGCATATGGATAATCAATTGTGCAAACACCATTTGTAGCATATTCCATCTTTTCCCCAATAATCTACAAGGCAACTTCTGTCTAAAGTTTCCATGTGTCATGGGTCTTTTGCTGGGTTCCTCTTCGCTTCCAGTGGCTGATTTGTGGATTCCCTGAACACTTCACTGTCCTAATTCCTTTACCATCATAGTATGCACACAAATCTCCAACCTTCAATTACCCACTGACCTCTATGCCGTTCTTATTGTTTGAAAGTATCTTCATTTAAGTTCTGCTAGAAGCAGAGCTTGAGTCAAGGATCCAGGCACAAGCATTTTTTAAGAAGGTGCTTCCAAGAAGCACAAGTAAGAGGGCGGGAAGTGAGATAGGGAAGGGAAGAAAGCCAACAGATGGTGCATTTATGAGCAGGTTGCCACAAAGGGTAACTGGGGCTCAAACTCACTAGGCCCTTCAAAGATACTGCAGCTGAGGGGTGGGGAAGCTGTGGTATTTATCTACCAACTCCCATTCCTCATGGCTGTTTTAAACTGGACACAAGATTTACTTTAATCAGATATACTAAGACACACAGATATGGAAATGATTGTCCTGAAGAAAGGAGTTTTTGATACTCAGAGGTCCCTAGAAACAAGTGCCAATCCGTGCTATGCAGGGATACATGGAGAGGCACCAGGGTCAGTCAAGAAGTCAAAGAAGCCAGGGGAAAACATGAGCAAGAGCTTTATTTGTGGTATCCAAGGGAAAGGCAAGGCAAGGCAGGGTAAGCAGGCACAGGATTAGCTATTAATAGTTTGAATAATTTCACTCGGCTCTAGGGCATAGGGCTATCCCTAGTTGTCTGGTTCATGGCCCTGGGGTGATGAGGGCAGATACATTTCTGATGTTGGGCATCTCATAACCTAAAAAAAAAAAAAATGGCAACTTCCTATGTATGAGCTGAACATATTGCCTAGCACCTCCAGTGCCTTGTTCAACAGAGACAGTGATAGAAGCTACCCTTGTCTATGTCCCAACTTTGATGAAAATTCCTTCTAAAATTTTGCCATTAAGTGTGATAATTGCTGTATACTAAGGAAAATAGGGCCAGGTTTGGTGGCCCACACTTGTAATCCCAGCACTTTGGAAGGCTTGTGGGGAGGATTGCTTCAGCCGGGAAGCGGGAGGTTGCAGTGAGCCAAGATCTTGACACTGCACTCCAGCCTGCATGACAGAGAGATCTTGTCTCAAAACAAAAAACAAAAACAAAACAAAACAAAAAAAGGATGCTAGCTTGCTAATAATGCATTATGTGTTGACTCTGCCCTTGCATTATTGTAATAAAACCTAATTCGCCATGATGCATTATTTGTGTGTGTGTACATTACTGTATTCGACTTGGTATTATTTTATATAAAATTTGGAATTCGTCTTCATAAAAGTTAACAACAGCTAACTTCTATTTGGTTTTCTATGTTTTGGATATTGTTAAGTTACTTTCCTTGAATTATTTCATTTCATCCTAGAAGGCTTATTGTAAAGGTTATTTCCCTTTTATATATGTGGAATTTAAGGTGCAGTGAAGGCAAGTCATTATCCCTAAGGACATAGGGAAGGTAAGTAGTGGCAGCAGAAATACAGATCCTGATTGCCTGGCTCCAGAGGCCGTGCACTAAGCACTGCCCTGTGCCCTCTCCCTGTGACAAAAACCCATCCTTCAGACTGTTCTATCATGAACTTTCCTTGTACATCCTTATTCCAGTTTTGCACCAAGCTTATATTATTCTCAATAGATAATTAGATAGGTCTTCTTTTTCTTTATTATACAAATACTCATCAAACTTTTATAAAAACCTATTCCATCCTATCACCTTTGCTAGCCTGACTTCTACAGTTTTGCAGTGGCTTCAGGTTTTACAGCATTTGCAGGCTCCTGTCCTGGGGATACCAGGGAGGTATACACCCCATAAAGCCAGGGATACAGACACAGATTAGCAGCAGACTCTCCCACCCTCCAGCATCCTTTTTTTTTTTTTTTTTTTGAGGTGGAGTCTCGCTCTTGTCGCCCAGGCTGGAATGCAGTGACATGATCTCAGCTCACTGCAACCTCCACCTCCCAGGTTCAAGTGATTCTCCTGCCTCAGCCTCCCGAGTAGCTGGGATTACAGGCACCTGCCACCACACCTGGCTTTTTTGTATTTTTATTAGAGACAGTTTCACCTGTCCTCATCAGAATCACTGGATCATGACTGACCCCTAGAGGCGGCTTCTCTGCTTAACTGTTAGTCCATGGGCTGGAATGTGACCCCCAAAGCTGCTGCAGAAGCTTCCACCCATCCTGGACCATGCTTGCCATCTGTGGGGGAAAGTCCTGTCCTTTGTCTTGTTAGCCCAGCCAGCCTCACAGGCGTTCAGCAGATTGGAAAGCCTAAGTGTGTGCTGTGCTGGGCAGGGCTCCCTTGTGCCTTTTTTTGGGGGTGAGCTGGAGTGCATTCCAGCCCCTAGCATGCTGCTGTTTATTCCTACCCCTCATCCCCGCCCCACGACACACTCACAAGTACAAACACAGGCACAGTCATGGGCACACACCGCCCTGGACAGCACCATTTCCAGCATCCGCAGGGCGGTCTCCTTATGGGGAAGTTAATGAGACACTAAAGAAGGCTCAGGGGTCATGAGGACCTCGTCAGAAAGAGGCTCCTAGACCCGGTTCTGCCTCTGACTTGCTGGGGGTCAGTGAGAATTGCTTCCCCTCTTTGGTACCAGTTTCCCCAGCTGAGAAATGGGTTGAGCCAAATGGTCTAAGGTTCTGGGAACCTCTAAGTCAGAGCCCATAGCTGGTGATCAAGATGAGGGAGAGGCCCTCAGGGTCAGCCGGATACCTGAGAGGCAGGACAGGCCCAAAGGTGAGCAGCCTGAGCACATCAGGTGGGCCCAGAGCTGGATCATGAGCCCCATAGCCTGCAGAGCAACCCTGGACTAGGGAGCCCGCTCACACCAGCCCATTGGGACTTCAGAGATGTGGGGTCCAGCCTCCCCTAATGTTGCAGGGCTGGGGGCTGGGAGCTGCAGATTGTGCCCCCACAGTTGCTTTAGACGCTCCAGATGAGCTGGGGCAAGACACACCTCTCTCTATGAAATGAGCAGTCAGTTCAAATAGATACACCATGAAAAGCTGTGGAACAAACCCAGCTGTACCCTGGGAATAGACTGGCTTCCAGGGTACTCAAGCAGCTGGCCTCTGGGGGAGGAGAACCAGGTATGAGAGGCAGGGCTCAAAATCTAGACCCAGCCTCCACAGAAACCCCCTCTGGAGAGCCCAGGGCAGTCCCGGAGGCACAGCAGGCCGCAGGTGCACTAGGAGCATGTTTCACAAGGTACCCAGTATTGCATCTGCTCAGAGAGGCAGCCAGCTGGAAAGTGGATGCAGTAGGCAGGGTGGCAGCTGCTCCCTACAGCCAGGAGTCCAGCCCAGCACCCACCCAAGTCCACCTTAGGCCTGCTCAATTGAGTCATCCGTGCTCTGGGCCCTCTGGGCCCACCCACAGAGGAAGGGCTTTGAGGGGACCAGGTGAGCTGGCCCTTACAGGAGGATGTAATTGACTCCTGAGCCTGGACAGCCAGGAAGCCCCTTGCCTGCATCCCCACCCCCACCTCTCCAGCCCCCTCATTCCCCAATTCTCCCACCTGCTCCCCTGCCCCAGCACTTGCCTCTGCTCACTCTTTTCCTGCTCCCAGGCTCGCCTGCTCACATGTCCTTGACTCTCCTCTGAGTCTCCCTCTTTCCAAGCTGCACCTCTCTACTTGACACATCCTCCCCGATGGCAGCAGAGTACACAAGCTTAAGTCCCTGCACCTCACCTTTACTCCCAGGCATGGAAGGGAGATGACATGAAGAGCCAAACGTCAAATGGCAAAAGATCTGGAGTATGCAGAGGGGCAGATCTGAGGCCGTGGAAGCTCTGGGGATTCCCTGCAGGAGCCTGCATTTAAGCTGGCTCTTGAATGTAGCTCTGAGCTGAGACCTCTTTCTGAAGCTCCAGACCAGGAGCCAGCTGCCAGCTGGACCCCTCCATTTGGTGTCTCAAAGGAAGCTTGCAGTCTGGAGGTCTAACTCTGAATGCAGAAAATTCCCCCATCTCAGCCCTGTTTCTTCTTAGGGAAATCACCATCTCATACCCAGTTCAGCACCAAAGCCACATTTGAGTAAGGGGGCTCCTGCCCTGCTCTGCCCTGTTCTGTGAGTGCTCTGGATGAGCCAGTGACAAGGGGGAAAGAGCTCTCAATGCCAAGCCAAACCATGTGAGGCTTAACTCCAACTTTAGCTCTGAAAGCTGTGGGTAGGAAAGGACCCTAGTCCAGTTTGCTGTAGAAAGACCAGCCTGCCACTGTCTGGTACATGGATGGCAGGGGCAGAATATGGATGGAGAGGCAAGGAGGGCCAGGCTGGGGAGGTACGGACATGGCAGCCTCTGCAGGCACAGCTCATTCCTCACAGTGGCCTTCCAGAACCAGTTCTTGGAAGCCTTTTGGCAGTCCCTCCAGGCCCAGCTCATGCCTTTCGTGGCCTCTCCAGGCTGATGTGCTGCCTCCTGGCTTCCTCTCCAGGCCCAGCTCTTCCTCCCAGCTGCATCTACAGGCCCGCCTGCCTCGCCTCGAAACAACCTCTGTGGATTCAGTCAGCTCCCGCCCAGCTCCTGTGGCCTCTGTAGACCTGAAAGGTCCTCAAGTCAAGCTCCCCAGGCCCACCCAGCTCATGCCTCATGGTGGCCTCTCCAGGCTCAGCTTCTGCCCTCCGACGGCATCTCCAGGCCCAAAACTTCCTCAAGTCAGCTTCTCTCAGCCCAGCTCCAGCCTCCTCCCAGTGGCCCCAGCAGGCCTAAATGGCCCCGAAATTGGCCTCTCCAGCTCCTGCCCTTCCAGTGACCTCTCTGGGCACAAAACTTTCTGACGTGGGCCACTCCAGAGCCAGCTCCTGCCTCCCATCTGGCCTCTCCAGGCTCGGCCTCTGCCTCTCTCATGGCAGCCTCCCCAGACCTAGCTCTTCCTCCTCGCTGGGTCTACAGGCTCAAGTCCTGCCTCACAACAACCACGTTTGTCCCAGCACCTGCCCAGCTCCCAGCAGCCTCTGTAGACTTTAGTTTTTTTCAAGTCAGGCTTTCAAGGCCTTCCTTCAGCCTACTGGCGGCCTGGAAAGATCCAGCTCCTGCCTGACCACATCCTCTTCAGCGCAGCTATCACCTATATGGGCCTTTTCTGGCTTTGTTACTACCTGTTTTTCAGCCATTTTGGCAAGTCTTTCATTTGCCTCACATTGGCCTCTTCAGCCCCATCCTCAGCGTTACATCTGCCTCTCAAGATTCAGCTTTTTTTTTTCACAGCGGACTTTTTTATACTGGCTTGTGCCTCACTATGGCCTCTCCAGGCTTATCTTCTGCCTTTTAGTGGACACTCCAGGCTAATCTCCTGCCTCATGGGAGTTTTTTCTGCCCTGCACTTGCCTCACAGTGGCCTCTTCTGGATCCAGCTCTATAGGTCTTTGATCATCAACAGCATCAAAAAGCCCAAAGCTTCCCTGGACTCTCATTTGTTCACTTTTTAGCAGTGTGCCTTGGCTAAACACCTGTCTCTATTTTTAACCTTGAGAGTGTATTTTTGACAGATTTGTAGTAATTTCTGCCTGTGTCTTTTTACAGTGATGTCTCTTTTATTTAGTGTCTCATGGTTTTTCCTGTCTTCTGGGGGTTTAGAGGGGAGTGGGCTTCTGCTTGGGCTGTTTGTCTTTGCCCTGGACGTGGTAGCTTCTCATTTCATGTCTTCTTTTTTTATATTTTTTACAGTTAATTTTTTTTTCCTTAGGGTCTTGCTCTGTCACCCAGGCTGGAGTGTCGTCATGTGATCATGGCTCCACTGCAGCCTTGGCCTTTTGGCCTCCAGTGATTTTCCCAAGTCAGCATCTTGAGTAGCGTAGACTACAGGCATATGCCAGCATCCCTGACTAATTGCTGATTTTGTTTGAGAGGTTGGTTCTCACTCTGTTGCTCAGGCTGGTCTTAAACTTTTGGACACAAGCAATCCTCTTGCCTGGGCCTCTCAACGTGCTAAGATTACAAGCATGAGCCATCATCCATGGCCTGTCATTTGCTTGCCATGAAGTATTGAGTTTACTTTTTGATTAATATACTATGATTATATACATTTGTGAATATATGGATATTTTAAAGTTTTCTGGGATATCAATTTTTTCTTCTTTTCTTTTCTTTTTTTGAGGCAAGTTACTGCTTTGTCATTCAGGCTGAAGCGCAGTGGTGTGATCTCGGCTCACTGCAACCTCTGCCTTCTTGGCTTAAGTCATCCTCCCACCTCAGCCTCCTGAGTAGCTGGGACCCTCGGTACAAGCCGTCATGCTCATCTAATTTTTATATTTGTTGTAGAGAGGGGGGTCTCACCATGTTTCCTGGGCCAGTTTCAAACTCCTGGGCTCAAGTGATCCTCCTCGCTCAATCTCCTGCTGTGCTGGGATTACAGGTGTGAGCCACTACACCTGACCTGCCATTCTCTTTTCATGGATCATTAAGAATTTACCTTTTAATTAGTATACTATACATATGTATGTAGATATGTATGTATATATTTATATGTGACTATATGTGTATATATATTTATATGTGAATATATGTGTATATATATTTACATAGCATACACACACTCCCACATATACATTATGAAGGAGATATTTCCATACCTAGAAATTGATAAGCTCCTTCCAGCTTTTGAAACCACTCTTAGCACAAACATGAAAGAAGGACAAGTTATCATTATTAATGACCATGGACCAAGATGACCATCCGTCAATAGTACTTTCCACCTCAATCACCTTCCAGCAGAGCATCTCAAAGGGCTGAATATATCTGAACATCATACCCTTTCACATAGAGGAGGATGCTTTGTAATTATTACTTCTCTTGAGACCTCAGTGTGACCCTCATCAGCGTGAAATCAGAAACTATTTCCCAAATCATAGAGATGTTGAATAACAGGTTTGGTCAGGAAATAGTTATTGCATTTGGTTTGTCATGACAAGCTCCTGGCCCAGGCAGATGGCATATTGCAGAAATGTGTGTGTGTGTGTGTGTGTGTGTGTGTGTGTGTGTATGTACATTCTTGCACACAGATATGCGGGTAGAAGTAGGGGTTGAATTTGATAAAACCAGAAGGGGGCAGGCTGCTGGGAGGGGGCACTTGTTTTGGCAGCAGCTGTGTAACTCTAAAGTTGAGAATTAATTGTAAGCCTCAGTTTTGTCTCCTGGAAAATAAAGATTGTAATTCCTGCCTTGATATGTCAATTAGGTGGTCCGCTGCATGCAAAATATCTAGTATATAATGGGTGCTGAATAAATACTACTTTCTGTAGCTCATTCTTAATCACTGCTTATTTTAAAGAGTTTAGAATAACAAAGGCTTTTGTAAAAATTATTTGTAATTATTATTTAAAATCCAAGTCCTATATAAAAGTACAAAGAGGCTGGGCATGGTGGCTCACGCGTGTAATTCCAGCACTTTGGGAGGCTGAGGCGGGCAGATTACTTGAAGTCAGGAATTCAAGAGCAAAATGAGCAACATAGCAAGATCCCATCTCTGTAAAAAAATTAAAAACCAGTTATGGTAACGCACACCTGTAGTTCCAACTACTTGGGAAGCTGAGGCAGGTGGATCACTGGAACCCAGGAGTTTGATACTTCAGCCTGGGCAACAGAGTGAGACCCTGTCTGACAGAGAGAGAGAGACAGACAGACAGACAGACAGACAGAGAGTGAGAGAAAGAACAGAAAAGCAAGTAATAAATCATGAATTATGGCTGGGTACACTATCTCATACCTGCAATCCTAGCACTTTGGGAGGCTGAGGTGGGCGATCACTTGAAGTCTGGAGTTCGAGATCAGCCTGGCCAACATGGCAAAATCCCATCTCTACTAAAAATTCAAAAATTAGCTGGGTGTCGTGGTGGGTGCCAGTAATCTCAACTACTCAAGAGACTGAGGGGTAAGAATCGCTTGAGCCTGGGAGGCAGAGGTTGCAGTGAGCCAAGATTGTACCATTCCACTCCAGCTTAGGCAACAGAGTGAGACTCTGTCTCAAAAACAAAAACAAAAAAAAAGATGATAATTAATTCAAAACTCTTTTTGTGCAAATAGGTAGTTAGATAAATAAATGGATTAAAAATAACTATGTATTTTGTATGTGTTTTAGTTTAAATATATATAACTTTTATTTTGCTTGATACAACAGAAGCTCAAGAAACAGAAGCTGAAGTAAGGTGGCAACATTTCTGAACTTCAGATAAATGCCTATGTGCAAGTGATATCTTTTCATTAAACATTCATTAAAATTATGAAAAAAGATAAAAGTGTCATAATTCTTTTTAATCTGCAGTTTCTATTTTCACCCACAGCTGCTTCAAAATCTATTTTCTATTTTTGAAATTGGTGCATGTTTGAGATTTTCTGTTTAATGCGTGTATACTTGGATGACATCTTTCTTGGGAGAATATTCTTGATTCATTTTCCATGTTTTTAGTTCTTTCTTTAAGTTCTGACTCTATTGTCATCTGGTTCTGGCTGGGGCTATGGGAGGTCTGAGGCTGGCTGGAGGCTCTTCTCACATATGCGTTATGTTTTCCTGCTAAAAGGCCAGGGGAGTACTTTTTTTTTTTTTTTTTTTTAAATCATTGAGGTTCAATAGCTTAGCCAGATGGCTCTAGGCCAGTCATTCTGTATTAGTTTCTCCAGGTGTATGGTGTGCCCTTTGACTACTGATTACGTACTTCTCTATCTCTGCGTTCCTTCCTTTCCTTCTTTCTTTTTCACTCTCTCTCTCCTTTCCCTCCCTCCCTTCCTTCCTCCCTTCCTTCCCTTCTTCCTTTTTTCCCTCCCTTCCTTCCTCTCTCCCTCCCTCCCTCCTTCCATTCTTATATTTCTTCCTTTCTTTCAAGACAGGGACTTCATCTGTCACCCAGGTTCTAGAACAAAGTGGTGTCAACATAGCTCACGGCAGCCTCAAACTTCTGGGCTCAAAAAGTCTTCCCACCTATTATCACACTGCCATGTGTGTACCTATGCAACAATCTTGCATGTTCTTCACATGTACCCCAAAACCTAAAATGCAATTAAAAAAAAAAAAAACTCTTGCCAAAAAAAAAAAAAAATCTTCCTGCCTCAGCCTCCCACGTAGCTGGGACTACAGGCATGCACCACCGCACCTGGCTAATTTTTGTTACTTTTCTAGAGATGGGGTTTTGCTATGATGCCCAGGCTTTTCTTGAACTCCTGGCCTCAAGCTATCCTGCCACCTTAGCCTCCTAAAGCATTGGGATTATAGGTGGGAGCCACCGTGCCCAGCCCTGCTTTTTTCTTAGGTTCTCTAACTCAGGGTCACCAATTGACAACCCAGTATTAGACTACTATCTCTAATTTCCATAACTTTTTTCAGTTGCTTTAATGTAGTTCTTTTATCCTCTGATTCACTTTGTTTGTTTGTCTGTTTATTTATTTATTTATTTTCAAATATGGGGTTTCACCATGATGGCCAGGCTGGTCTTGAACTCCTGACCTCAGGTGATCCACCCACCTTGGCCTCCCAAAGTGCTAGGATTACAGGCATGAGCCACTGTGCCCAGCTATTTTTTTTTTTTTTTAATTTTTTGAGACAGAGTCTTACTCTGTCACCTAGGCTGAAGTACAGTGGTCCAATCTCGGCTCACTGCAACCTTTCCCTCCCAAGTTCAAGCGATTCTCCTGCCTCAACCTCCCAAAGTAGCTGGAATTACAGGTGTACA
>CAUYLG010063448.1:0-38352 GCA_963573385.1 Cacajao melanocephalus
CAGACCAGATGAAGGGTGGTGGACCAAAGAAAATTGTAAAGGCTGGTCCTTCTTTCATGTTTTGACCTTCTTCTTTTCTTTTCTTTCTTTTTTTTTTTTTTGTTGAGATAGAGTCTCACACTATCACCAGGCTGGAGTGCAGTGGTGCCCTTCCAGCTCACTGCAACGTCCGCCTCCTGGGTTCAAGCAATTAATCTGCCTCACCCTCCTGAGTAGCTGGGATTACAAGGTGCCTGCTACCACACCAGGCTAATTTTTTGTATTTTTAGTAGAGACGAGGTTTCACCATGTTGGTCACGCTGGTCTTGAACTCCTGACCTCAGGAGTGATCTGCCCACCACTGCACCTGGCCTTCAAGTGGAGCTTAAACCTAGAAGGCATGGTGGCTCACACCTGTAATCTTAGCACATTGAGAGGCTGAAGCAAGTGAATCACTTGAGGTCAGGAGTTTGAGACCAGCCTGGCCAACATGGTGAAACCCTGTCTCTACTAAAAATACCAAAATTAACTGGACGTGGTGCTGCACACCTGTAATCTCAGCTACTCAGGAGATTGAGGCAGGAGAATTGATTGAATCCGGGAGACGGAAGTTGCAGTGAGCTGAGATCGCTCCATTGCATTCTAGCCTGGGCAACAGAACAAGATTCTCTCTCAAAATAAATAAACAAAAATCTGTAAGCACCAAGAAAATATACCTCAGATGGCTGGGCATGGTGGCTCACACCTGTAATCCCAGCACTTTGGGAGGCTGAGGTAGGTTTGAGACTAGCCCGGGCAATGTGGCAAAACCCCATCTCTACTAAAATACAAAAATTATGGCTGGGCATGGTAGCTCATGCCTGTAATCCTAGCACTTTGGGAGGCTGAGGTGGGCAGATCACTTGAGGTCAAGAATTCAAAACCAGCCTGGCCAACATGGTGAAACCCTGTCTCTACTAAAAATACCAAAAAGTTAGCTAGGGCCGGGAGTGGTGGCTCAGGTCTGTAATTCCAGCACTTTGGGAGGCCAAGGCGGGCAGATCATGAGGTCAAGAGATCGAGATCATCCTGGCCAACATGGTGAAATTCCATCTCTACTAAAAATACAAAAATTAGCTGTGCATGGTGGCATGTGCCTATGGTCCCAGCTACTTGGGAGGCTGAGGAGGAAGAATCGCTTGAACCTGGGAGGCAGAGCTTATAGTGAGCCGAGATTGTGCCACTGAACTCCAGCCTGGCGACAGAGCAAGACTGTGTCTCAAAAAAAAAAAAAAAAAAAAAAAAGCCAGGCATGGTGGTGGCCTCTTGTAATCCCAGCTACTTGGGAGGCTGAGGTAGGAGGATCGCTTGAACCTGGAGGCGAAGGTTGCAGTGAGCCTAGATTGTGTCATTCCATGCCAGCCTGGGTGACAGGTCAAGACCCTGACTTGAAAAAGAAAAAGGAAAAGAAAATATACCTCAGACACATCTCAGCCTTTGAGCCTCAAGGTCATTCTCTCTACCTGCCTTTCTTCTTTTTATTTTCAATAAAGAGGGGATCTTGCTATGTTGCCCTGTCTAGACTTGAGTCTGGGCTCAATTAATCCTCCCAGCTCAGCCTTCCAAATGGCAGGGACTACAGGTACACACCACCAAGCCCAGCTTCTACCTGCCTTCTTATTGCCTAGACTTTCCTGGTGGTGGGAAAGTAGGGGTCAGAATGGGGGCCTGCCCTGAAATAGGCATACCCTCAGGAGTTGAGTTCCAGGATAGTGCTTCCCAGGAGGGAGGCCATCTCTTTTCCTTACCCTAAGGATGAAATATTTAAGGATGATGTATGTTTAGTACATCAAAGAGAAAGGGCCACTGGCTTCAGATAGCCCAGAAGCCCCAGGAATAGCCCAGTATTGGTTCAGCAAAGGTTAATTAAACACCTACTACTGGCCAGGCGTGGTGGCTCTCGCCTGTAATCCCAGCAATTTGGAGGCCAAGGTGGAGGGATCACCTGAGGTTGGGTGTTCAAGACCAGCCTGACCAACACAGTGAAACCCATTCTCTACTAAAAATACAAAATTAGCTGGGATTGGTGGCACATGACTGTAATCCCAGGTACTCAGGAGGCTGAGGCAGGAGAATCACTTGAACCCGGGAGGTGGAGGTTTCAGTGAGCTGAGATCGTGCCACTGCACTCCAGCCTGGGCAACAAGAGCGAAACCCCATCTCAATAAATAAATAAATAAATAAACAGACATCTACTACTGAAAATGCCCACCATCATCTGCTCCTTGCTGGAGGCCAGGGGGCTGCCGAAGTGAAGGAGTTCTACTCACTCAGCAGGGTTATGGCCACTCCTTGGAGTCAGAAAGCTTCCCATTTGGTAGGAGAGACTTCAAGACGAGGTATTCCCAGGTTCAACAGGACACAGAGAAGGTACTCTGAGAGCATAGGGGAAGGAAAATGGGTGCTGTGGAAGGTCTGAAAGCTGGGGGTGGACAGTGAGGAGGGGAGGATTCTAGACAAAAGGAATGAAATTCGGGAAGCTCAGAGGTGATGCGGAAAGCGGAAAGCAGCACTGAGGGAGGCGCCGGGCACTGAAGAGATTACTAGAGGCTGCACTTCCAGGTCGCAGCTGGGGAGACAGAGAACATAAGTTCTTACCCTTCAGGTGTCTGGAAGAATTGTACACCCTAAACTCCTCTCTCCAGCCTCCTTCACATCAGCTCCCGGTTCAGCGCCAATGGGTACTTATGACTACTCATGAAGGTGCGGGCTGGGTGGGAGCTTTGTGTTTGTATGATCTCCAAATCCATTTAAGATTTGAGATTCTACCATTTCAGGGGCGATATGGGTCTGTAGACCCTCATGTTGCCTCCAAGGTGCTTAAGGGCTGGTCACACACAGGGGAAGCTTTCTGAGGCATTAAGAATCCTCATATAGGAGGGAGGGAGCCGGGGGAAAAAGAGTTATCATACAAAAGCCTGAACTCACACCTGTAATCCCAGCAGTTTGGGAGGCCGAGGTGGGCAGATCATTTGAGGCCAGGAGTTCGAGACCAGCCTGGCCAACATGGTGAAACCTTGTTCCTACTAAAAACACACAAATTAGCTGGGTGTGATGGCAGGCTCCTGTAATCACGGCTATTCAGGAGACTAAGGAATGAGAATTGCTTGAACCCGGGAGATGGAGGCTGCACTGCACTCAAGCCTGGGTGACAGAGTGAACTCTATCCCCCCCCCCAAAAAAAAAGAAAAAGAAAAAAAGAATCCTCACATAAAGTTTGCCAATGAAGGCAAAAGAGAAAAAAACTGGAAATAATACAAATGTCTAACAAGACACAGGTTAAATAAGTAACGATAATCAAATAAGGGTTAGGAAGTATTACAAATTATGAAGAACTTAAGAAGAAATGCAGGCTGGGTATGGTAGTTCACACCTGTAATTCCAGCACTTTCGGAGGCCAAAGTGGGAGGATCACGAGGTCAAGAGATGGAGACTATCCTGGTCAACATGGTGAAACTCCATCTCTACTAAAAATATAAAAAATTAGCCGGGCGTGGTGGCGCGTGCCTGTAATCCCAGCTACTCGGGTAGTTGAGGCAGAGGAATCGCTTGAACCGAGAAAGGGAGGTTGCAGTGAGCTGAGATGGCGCCACTGCCCTCCAGCCTGGGCGACAGAGCAAGACTCTGTCTAAAAAAGAGAGAGAGAGAGAGATGGGTAATGTCTTCCCGATGACATACTCATTCCTTTAATAAATAATTATTGAGCACCTACGGGCCGGGGAGCACTTTCTGCTGGTGGCAACGCCAAGAGCATCTTGGTTTCCCACCAGCCCCGTTGCCAACACTTGGCTCAGGCCTTAGGAAGGGGGAACTGCCGCCCGTAGGAACCTAGATTCAACGTTGGTAATCCTGAGATACCTCCGCAGGCCTCAGTCCAATCTGGCTGTAGGCTTGATCACCACCCACTCCCCTAGACTAAAACCCAGCTGCTAAGACCTAGCTTGGCGGGTTAAGCCAGGACAGAAACTAAGCGCCGGGCGGTAGATTACACTAGGTGACGCCCGACCCGGGCCAGGATCCCGCAGGATTCCCCTCACTTCTCGCCAGTGGTTTCTAAGGTCGACAGCGCCCCTGGTAGGGACCCCCGGAGTCCCAGCCCGAGTCCAGGATAAGGGGCATCGAGGAGGGACCCACTTCTCCCATGGCTCTGCGGGATTCAGGCTGGGTCGCTTCCAGCGCGCCCCAAGGTGGGTGCGGGTTTCTACTGTGGCGGCAGGGCCAGGGCCCCATGGTTCTCAAATGCAGGGGAAAACCGACCCAGAGGCCGCGCCCTAGTGACCTGTTGCGGAGGGAGGGGTAGTCACGACGACCCTGCCCGAGCCTCGAGGCTGCTACTCCGGTCCCCAGCCCTCGGGCTCGGAATAGGAGGTAGGGAAAGGTGTGAGGGGCACTGAGGTCGAGGGAGGAGCTAGAAGACCCGAAATCCAGGGGGAAGGTGGGCAACAGAACCTTCTTGGTCATTCAAGGCAACCCTCGCTAATGACCAGTAGGATGCCAACAGTCGACTCCCCACCCTAAGTCCTACTCAGATAGTGACTGGGAGTGAGGAGTTTGAGATCCTAAGTCCCACCCTCTTGGCTGAGAGCCTGAGGCCAGAGAGGGGAAGTGATTTCCTCAAGGTCACTCAGCGGAACAGGCTCAGCCAGGGCCAGAGCCCAGGTGTGTCCCAACCACTCCCCGCGGCCATCATCCCCAGAACCTGGCCTCCCGCTCTGCGTTAGGGGTGTAGGAGAGCGCGGAGGAGGTCTGGGCGACTGGGTTTGGAGGCAGAATGAGTGCGTCGGACACCTCAAAACCCCAGATCAGGATACAAGGGGGGTCAATGGCCCAGAAACTTCGCTGCAGGCGCCCCAAGCGCGGGGCCGCCTACGGACCAGGGCGCGGGGTGCCGGGCACTGGCTCCACCTTCTGCAGGCTGGGACCCGCAACGCGCGGCCCCTTTAAGAAAGTTCTCTGGGCGAGTTCATCAAAGTTTAAAAACTTGCCCTGGAGAAGGGAGCCGGGGAAAAGGAGAGAGGGAGAGCGCTGACCCAAGAGAGAGGTGAAAGGCCCCGCCGGAGGCTGCCGCGCAGCGGCCCGGGCCCCCGCGAGCCCGCGGTGGGCTGCGGGGATTGGCTGCGCGTTCCCTCGGAGACCGCGCGGCGGGCGGGGGAGGGGGCTGGCCGGGCCCCAGCTGAGGCCGGTTCCGGCCCCCGCCCCCCGCCGCCGCCCGCCCCCTCCCCCGGCGCCCGCCCCCCGCCGCCGCCGCCGCCGCCGCCGCGGGCGCACTCGCCGGTCGCAGTGAAAAGGCGGAGGCGGCGGCCTCTCCGGCTCCCACTGCCTCCCCCTTTGCACCCCCTCCCCACCTCCCGCACCCGCCTAACTTGATGTGATCCCGGCCCGACGCGGCGGCTGCCCCTCTCACCGCCCCGCGGGCCTCCCGCCACCCGCCCCGCACCCACGAGCGCACCGCTCACCGCGCCCCTTCCCACTCCCTGCGGGGCCGGCGCGGCGCTCGCCCTAGCGTTCCTTCCCGCCGCCCCCTCCTCCGCACCATGAGCAACCCGAAGCCGGACAGCGAGCACGGCGGCGGCACCGGCACCGGCTCCACCGCGGGCTCTGGCGGCGCCCTGGAGGAGGAGGTGGGTCTGTGGCCCCGGGACTTCCCGGGTGAAGCGCACGCGAGGCGGGCGCTGGAGAGGGCGAGCTGGGCCTGCCGCGCCGCGCTGGGCCGGGGTGGCCAACGCTCCCGGCGCCTTCCCGCCGCTGCCCGTCGCCCGGGGAGGAGCGGTCCGTGTCCGTGGGCGGGGGTGTGCGGCCTGGACTGTCCCGCCGGACTGGCATTGTCTCCCCGCCCTCCCGGACTCGAGGCGGGCCGCGCGCCGGCCGCCGTCCGGGCGTCCCGCGGTGGGCGAGCGGCGCCGCGTCCGTCCCACGCCTGCTGCCAGCGCGCCCCTCGCTCCCTACCCCGGACTCGCTCATCGCCCTCCTCCGAGGCGCACCTCCCGCGTGGCCGGTACCGCGTCTCGGCGGCACAGAGCTGAGCGGGATTAGCACGGCCCGCGGGCGGCACCCTCACTCCACTGCCCTTCCCACCCCGACCCCCTCCCGGTGACCTTGGGGGCCGGCCGGTCAGCACCTCGGTTCACGGGGCTGTTGTCATGGGTGTGGGCAGGCTTTCTTCACAGCCCCAGAACCTGGGCTTTGGCGGAGGTGAGCCCACAAGTTAATTAGTTTGGAAGGAGATGACTGAAGACACTCAGTTCCTTCACCTATCTCCGGGTTTGTCCTGGCAGCCAAGCCAGGACCCCAAAGCTGGCCTGAGTGGATTCTGCCAGGAGGGGCGACCCCATCTTTTCCACCGGCCATGTGCGAAAGGGAGGGAGTGTGAGGCGGCTCCCTTGGAACCACCAGCAGCTGGGTGGCTCATGGATGGTGAGGAGGATGTGTGCGCGGGGTGGGGTGCTGGATAAAAGCCTCAAAGCTATCAGTGAATAGGGACGATGAGTTAGGCTGGCGGAGAGGAGAACTGGGGTGGAAGGGGACAGGCTTCGCAGGGCCTCTGGCCTCTGCTGCGTCATTCTAGGGCTGAGAGACCCTTTCTGGCCTTCCCTGGCACGTTCTCGCCCAGGAAACCAAGGGCTGGTTATCCACCCTGGGCGCCCTTCCTCTTGGTCTGGGGAAGAAACCGCAGAGCCCGTGGTGTGGACTGGTGTTGCCTCCTCCCCTTGTGCTGGGGGGGTTGGTGCAGGATGGCGCCGCTGACCCTGGGCAGGGCTGGGCTGGGCTGGGCTGGGCTGAGCGCCGCCGGCCCCCTCTCGGCAATTCAGAGGCCTACAGCCAACCTCAGTCGATAAGAATCTAGGTCTGGATCCCCACTTTTTGGGGGAAGGGGAAGGGAAGAATATACAACTGTGACATCTGTCCACTAATGGCTTGAGTGTGGTGGGGTTGTTTGGGCTCCAGAAGGCCTTGCCCTCCTTGGACCTTGATGCCAACAGGCCCTTGGCTTTGGGGATCTTAGCCCCATCCTGACTCTACCTCACTTTTCAGAATCTCCCCTGACAGTTGGGGAGGGTGACAGGGTTCCTGGAGTGTTGGGGGTTTCTGCTTGGCACCCTGCCGTGGGCTGAAATTGGGGGAGAGCATGTCTCCTCTGAAGCTGGGTGGGGACCCAGAATCCCACTTCTGCTAAAGGATTGACTTCAGTGGGGACTTCACACTGTCCAAGAGGCTGGGACTGAGCAGACTGTCAGACTCACTGCTATTGGGTGAGAAGGGTGAGCCATGTTTCCAGGCTAAAGTCTTGAAAAAAGCATTCGAAGGTTAGCATTTTCAAGTACCTTTTCTGGGAAAGAGGGCAGGATCCTTAAAAAAGGGAGTCTGTGCTATTCCTCCTTGGGGGTTGAGATGGCTTACGGTCCCGTGGTGGTTCAAAGTCAGCGCACTTGCAAGAGGGCATGGTGGGCTCGCGTTAGCAGAGGTGCACAACTAAGGGTTCCGAGCGTCTCCTGGAGCCCAGTGTCTGTCTGGTCTGCTAAGGGAAAGTGTTGTTCCCCAAGCCCTGGCCTAGTCTTTTGAATAGTGGGCCATGAGCCCCTCTGCTGGTAGCTCCATCTTGGATTGGTGGTGTAGGCTGGAACTGGAATCCTCCCTGTAGTTTAGATACCCCCTAGGCAGTCAGTTTTGCAGCCACTAAGAGCCACGCACCATCTGGAGAATAAGCGTTAGCAGTGGTGGTTTTCTCCCATGGCTGATTGAGGCGGACTCTTCCCAGTCAACTCTTGGAGATTAGCTAGTGCAAGTCTAGAAAACCAAGGAATGCTGCTGCCCACCACAAGACCTCAGTTCCTAAAGGCGCTGCTGGGTCACTGAAGGAGGGAATGTATTTTCATGGTTCTGGAAGTTATCAGCGGGGCTGCTTGTCTTGAACTGCTTTGGATAGCCCTGCCTGCTTGCCTGCCTTACCCATAGGCTTTATCCATGTCATAAACATTAAGTTCTCTTTCTGGACCCAGGGGTTAGGGATACAAGTGAAAATTCTCAGCCTAGGAGGTGAGAAGGACTTGCCAGGAAGTGGTGGTATGTGAAATGCCATGGTAGATAAAATAAAGGGATATCATATCAGCACATGGTACCATGGTGCTCCTAAGAGATTAGAGGTCAGCCTTCCCTGAGATGTGGGTGAATAGGAGGAGTGAGGTTAGACCTGCGGGGGTGGAAATGGCATTCCAAGAGGAGGGAGTCACATGTATAAGTGAGGGGGTAGGTTTGTGTAACCACGTGGCTTGTTTGGGTAACTATCTGGAGTTTGCTATATTGCAGCAATATGTCAGGCAGTGCAGCCATAGTGAGAGTCTGGGATTAGGGCAGTAATGACTGTGGGATTAGAGGAAAATTGGCATTTTTCTGCCACTTGGGAAGTTGTGTTCAAAGCTTTGATACCCTTTGAAAGTTAAGGAGGACAGCAGGGAATTAAGGGGAGAAGCTGAGTGTCCCTTCCAATCTAGAGGCTCTGCTGTACCACTGGTAAGTCTTGGCTGGAGCTGGGGATCACGTGAGTTAATATAGTACATGAATCTGCCCCTGGGCAGATTGTGTCAGTGCTGCCAAACTTCAGACCTAAACATGTCCTGTCTTAGTGATTCTCTAGGGATAATTGGGTAGTTACTGTGTCTCTGGGGAGGGGTAAGTGTGATTTTTTTTTTTTTTTTTTGAGATAGAGTCTCCCTCTGTTGCCCAGGCTGGAGTGCAGTGACATGAGCTAGGCTCACTGCAACCTCCGCCTCCTGGGTTCAAGCGATTCTCCCACCTCAGCCTCCTGACTATATTACAGACACACACCATCACACCCAGCTAATTTTTGTGTTTTTAGTAGTGACGGGGTTTCACCATGTTGGCCAGGCTGGTCTTGAACTCCTAACCTCAGGTGATCTGCCCACATCAGCCTCCCAAAGTGCTGGGATTATAGACGTGAGCCACCACGCCCGGCCTTGTTTTGTTTTTGAGACGGAGTCTCTGTTGACCAGGCTGGAGTGTAGTGGCAAGATTTCGGGTCACTGCCACCTCCTTCTCCCAGAGTCAAGTGATTCTCCTGCCTCAGCCCCCCGAGTAGCCGGGATTACAGGTGCGCACCACCATGCCTGGCTAATTTTTGTATTTTTAGTAGAGATGGGGTTTCAGCAGGCTGGTCTTGAACTTAATTTCTGACCTCAAGTGATCCACCCGTATCGGCCTCCCAAAGTACTGAAATTACAGGCATGAGCCACCGCACCTGGCCTGTGTATAGGGTTATATACACGTTTTATATAAGGGACTTGAACATCTGGAGATTTTGATACCCAAGGGGGAATCCTGGAACCAATCCCCCTAAGATATTGAGGGACAACTAGCTGTACAAGGTAATACTAAGTTACAGTAATTTTTTTTTTTTTTTTTTTAGAGATGGTGTTTCACCATATTGGTCAGGCTGGTCTCGAACTCCTGACCTCGTGATCCACCCACCTCAGCCTCCCACAGTGCTAGGATTACAGGCGTGAGCGACCGCACCCGGCAATTACAGTAATTTTTAAAAACCGCTTTTTTGAGGTATGATTGTCATATATAAAGCAGTATGTTTAGTGTATACAACTTGATAAGTTTAGAGGTTAAGTTACAGTAATTTTTAACTGGGGGGCACCCCAGGAACGAGGAGAGTGGTATTTATACTATTGGGTTGAGGAAGAGTATAAGTTTCTAAGAGTTAAAAAAGTGTTTGCCAGCTTAATGGCAAGCTGTAGAAAGTCAGGGGTTAATGGCACCTAAGTGGGCTACAGTTTGACCTGAGGGGCTGGGCCCTTCCCTGCTTTCCCACCTCATTCCAGTGTGGCTGGGACAGGGCTGCTGCTTGCAGGTCTGGTACCCGAGAGCCCATCATGTGACCTCAGAGGGGCGTCAGGAAGCAGCCAAGGCCCTGGTACCACTGGGTGGCTAGAAATCAGCCCTCCTTGAGGTGTGGGTAAGCAGGTGCTTAGACTTGTGTGGATGAAACAGGAAGGGGGGAGTGGGGGGTGGGGGGTAAAGTACTCTAGATTAGTGTGAAGGAGTTCCTGGATCTAGTGTACAATTTGGGCACCTCCCTTTTCTTTGATATCAGTAGCATTTGAAAGCATCTGGGACATCTTGGTCTGCAGGCTTTTTTGAATAAGAGGGAAGGGAGGCTTCTCTGTTTCTGGGCAGTCACCTAGAAGCAGGGCCAGGCAGATTTGCAGTAGGAGGTCAGTTCCCTTCCTCCCTGGGTGTTACTGTGGATGTGTCCCCTCTGCCTAAGTAATCTAAGGGACAAGCTGTACTACTAATAATGAACCTGTATGTTGTATTTATGCCAGGCATTGTTATATGCACTGTACCATTTTAACTCTTAATTTAGTCTTTGTAAGAGTGTTATGAAGTACTGCACTATCACCATTTCATAATGAGAAAAGTGAGGCACAGAGAAGTTAAATAACTTCCATGTATCTGTTAAGTGGGGAGGTTGGGATTTGAACCCAGAGTTTGCTCTTAACCACACAGTAGACCTACTATTGTATTTTATATTAGAGTTTTTGGTCAGACTTGGAGGCAGGGGGAGAAAAGGTATCTGCAATTAAAGTTTTTAACGGCTGAGCGTTGGGTGATGCCAAGTAGAAACCCAGAGACTGACTCTGGACTAGTTTCCTTTGGGTTGGTGGCGTCCCAAGACAGGTGATGGGAGCTGTCAGCCCCTGCCAGGAGGACCCTTTTCTCACAGATATTATTTAGAGTTGCCATTGCATGAAGATAATAAACCAAGCCAGTTTTATTTTCTTTTTTAAGTTCTTTTTTTTTTTTTTATTTTTTGAAAAATAAGTGTCCTTACAGTTCTTACATATTTTTTAAATTCTTTTTTTTTTTTTTTTTGAGAGCGTCTTGCTCTTGTCGTCCAGCCTGGAGTGCAGTGGTGCAATCTCGGCTCACTGCAACCTCTGCCTCCTGGGTTCAAGCGATTCTTCTGTCTCAGCCTTCTGAGTAGCTGGGATTATAGGCGCTTGCCACTACACCCAGCTAATTTTTGTATTTTTAGTAGAGATGAGGTTTTACCATCTTCGCCAGGCTGATCTTGAACTCCTGACCTTGTGATCCGCCCTCCTGAGCCTCCCACAGTGCTGGGATTACAGGTGGGAGCCACTGTACCTGGCCTTTTTGTTTTTTTGTTTTTGTTTTTTGTTTTTTTTTTGAGACATAGTCTCACTCTATCCGCCCAGGCTGTCACCTCTGCCTTCTGAGTTCAAGAGATTCTCCTGCCTTAGCCTCCTGAGTAGCTGGGATGACAGGTGTGCACCACCACGCCTGGCTAATTTTTGTATTTTTTTTTTTTATTTTTTAAGTAGAACGGGGTTTCACCATGTTGATCAGGCTAGTCTCGAACTCCTGACCTCGTGATTTGCCCACCTCGGCCTCCCAAGTAGGTGGGACTACAAGCACCATGCCCAGCTAACTTTTTTTTTTCAAGACAGAGTCTCGCTTTGTTGCTCAGGCTGGAGTGCAGTGATGCAGTCTCGGCTCACTGCAACCTCCGCCTCTCAGGTTCAAGTGATTCTCCTGTCTCAGCCTCCCAAGTAACTGGGATTATAGGTGCAAGGTGGCTAAGTTTTGTATTTATTAGTGGAGATGAGGTTTCACCATGTTGGCGGGCTGGTCTTGAACTCCTGACCTTAGGTGATCTCTCTGCCTCCACCTCCTAAAGTGCTGGGATTACAGGTGTGAGTCACTGCTAATGTTTTGTAGAGACAGGGACTGCTTTGTTACCCAGGCTGGTCTTGAACTTCAGGCCTCAAGTGATTGTCCTGCCTTGCCTCCCAAAGTTCTGGGATTACAGATGTGAGTTGCCACACCCAAGCGGTCTTATTTTAAATTCTCTATAAATGGCACACTTACTTATTTCCTGTACCTGGAGGTGACCACTTTCACATACTCTTCCACTACCCATTGCTTTGATCATTTGTTTTTCTGGAGTCTCGCTCTGTAGCCCAGGCTGGAATGCAGTGACACGATCTCGACTCACTACAACCTCTGTCTCCTGGGTCCCGGTTCAAGCAGTTCTTCTGCCTTAGCTTCCTGAGTAGCTGGGATTACAGGCATGTACCACCATGCCCAGCTAATTTTTGTATTTTTAGTAAGGATGGGATTTCACCATATTGGCCAGGATAGTCTTGAACTCCTGACCTGTGATCCACCCGCCTTGTGGCTTCCCAAAGTGCTGGAATTACAGGCGTAAGCCACTGTACCTTCAAAATGCCTGCTTTGAGCATTTTAAAGAGCCATTTGCCTGATGTTCTGGTGGGGGCATTCTCTTGTGTCTCCTTATCCCTTCCTTTTCCACATATGGGCAGCCTGTGTAGGCTGCCCCAGAGAGAACCAGTCTCTAAATCCCACTCAAGGAGGCCAGCCGGGCACGTTGGCTTATGCCTGTAATCCCCTGCATTTTGGGAGGCCAAGGCAGGAGGATCACTTGAGTTCAAGGAGTGATCTCACTGAGCCCAGGAGTTCAAGACCAGCCTGCGCAACATGGTGAAACCTCATCTCTACAAAAAATAGAAAAAATTAGCTGGGTGTGGTGGTGCACACCTGTAGTCCCAGCTACTCAGGAGGCTGAGATGGGAGAATGGCTTGAACCCTGAAGGCAGGGGTTGTAGTGAGCTGAGATTGTACCACTGCACTCCAGTCTGGGTGACAGAGCAAGACTTTGTCTCAAAAGAAAAAAAAAAAATCCCACTCAAGGCTTGGACATGCTGGCTTCCTGTCCTCCCCATGTCCAGAGCGGGACTGGCAAGCACTGTAAGTAGAGGAAGCCATGGGTCATGGATGCTGAACCTTTGCTTGGGTCTCATGTTTTCAACTCTTTTATCTCACAAGGCCTCAGGACAGTCCTGTGAGCTGGAAGCAGGGTGAGTCTTGCCTGCCCTAAGTGCTGAGCTCCTGGTTGAAGATGACCTAGAACTGAACTACAGTGCTGGGTTCTGGCTGTGCTTTGGCATTGGTTGTGGGCAGCAGCGACATCTGGTGTCATGTCACTTCCTCTGTCATCCGCCTATGGCTGCCCCAGGAGGATCCACACACCTCTGGCAAAGCCATGAGGCAGTGGGGCATAACCTGTTCCCTACACTTGAAAAACCATACTGCCTAGCTTGGCACACTGGCACATGCCTGTAGTCTCAGCCACTCAAGAGGTTGAGGTGGGAGGATCGCTTGAGCCTGGGGAAGTCGAGGCTGCAATGAGCCACATTCCTACCACTGCACTTCAGCCTGGGCAATAGAGTGAGAGACCCTGCCTCAAAAAGAAAAAAAAAAAAGAAACTCGGTGGCTCACACCTGTAATCCCAGCACTTTGGGAGGCTGAGATGGGTGGATCACTTGAGCCCAGGAATTTGAGACCAGCCTAGGCAATGTGATGAAACTCGGTCTCTACTAAAAATACAAAAATTAGCCAGGTGTGGAAGTGCACGCCTGTAATCCCAGCTACTCAGGAGGCTGAGGCCGGAAAATTGCTTACACTTGGGAGGCGGAGGTTGCAGTGAGCCAAGGCAACAGAATAAGACTTGGTCTCAAAAAACAAAAACAAACATGCCACCATGAAGTGCGAACTGTGGGCAGCCCTTGAGGCTTCACATTCCAGAACCCGTCTACCGTCTGCCCAGGTACCGGCATGGCCTCCTTGTGTTCTTCCCATGTTGCACCCTTTGATGGAGAGGGTACAGTTACCTCTGATACGTGCCAACACTAGCCAGGTGGCAGGATTGTTGGGCCCTCCCTTCCTGAAGAGTGCAGTGGTGGCTGTATCAGCGTGCAAGCCCTCTGGAGTGTAGCAGGGGCTGGGCATACTGGGAGCGTTTGCCTAGACCCATCTGCCTTGCTTGTCTGTCACTCATGGCCAACTGAGCAGAGGCTCTCGACTGTCACAAGCTATCAAGGCTGCCTCTGACCTCCAGGGAGGATGGGCAGAGCCTGACCTGGAGCAGGCCATGGTGGAAGTCTGGAATGCTTAGTCCTTCTCTGTGGTTAACCAACCTCCCCCTCCACAACTATCTTACATTTTTAATGCAGACAGGGGTGGAAAGGGGAGTTAGGAGAGGATACTGGCCTAGGAGCTGAGACAATTTTTGAAGAACTATTGACACAAAGGCTCTGTGCACTCTTCAGCTTTTGCCCAGACTGGTCCCTATTTTTTGTTTTTTTCATTCTGACACAGATCTCTCTTGGTTGCCCAGGTTGGAGTGTACTGGCATGATTACGGCTCACGGTAGCCTTGAGCTCCTGGGCTCAAGCGATCCTCTATCTTTAGCCTCCCAAGTAGCTGAGACCACCGGTGCACACCACCACGCTTGACTAATTTCTTGACTTTTTGTAGAGATGAGGTCTTGCTGCGTTGGTTAGGCTGATCTTGAACTCCTAGGCTCAAGGGATCCTCCCACCTCAGCCTTCCAAAGTGCTAGGCCTATAGGCGTGAGCCACTGCACCCAGCCTGGTTCTTGTTCTTGATGTACAGTCGTGGCCATATCCAGGCATAGCTTGGGATGGAGGGTCCTACTGTGTTTGTGGCAAGGACCTCCAAACCAGAATGCAGGTTCCAGAAGCAGCTTTTACCTCTGAACAGAAACCCTCTCCTGACAGGAGCATCATGTTAAGAAACCTCTCCTGTCAGGTTTCATTTGTCTCCATCAAGTGATGGGCCAGGTGTGGTGGGCTCGGGGCTGTGTGTTCATGCCAGCATAGCATCATGTGGTTTAAGGGTTGGAGGTATTGATTTAGGAGCTGGCAGGAAGGGGTGGAGGGGTCCTCTGGCCCGAAGCCTTGAATCTAGTCCCCCTCTGTGGGTTGTTGTGTGGCAGTGGTGTTAACTGCAACCCTTGCCAGGCACACAGGCAGGCAGTAGATCTGTGTTAGCTGGCCACACAGCACCGAGAGGGCTGCAGGAGGTTGGGCCTGGGAGGCTTCCATGCTGGGGTGCCCAGTGAACCTTGCCTCTGAAAGCCAAGTCCTGGACCCTGGCTCTGTCTGCCGGCTTCAGCCAGCCTGCCCTGACCCCAAGTCTGCAAGGTAGCTCATTCTGTTTGGTTTAGTTCCCTTTTTATTTATTATTATTTTTCTATTATTATTATTATTTTTAAAAAGATGGGGTTTCACCATGTTGGTCAGGCTGGTCTTGAACTCCCGACCTCAGGTGATCCGCCTGCCTTGGCCTCCAAAGTGCTTGGATTACAGGCGTGAGCCACCTCGCCCGGACTTTTTTTTTTTTTTTTTTTAAAGACGGAGTCTCACTCTGTCACCCAGGCAAGAGTACAGTGGCGTGATCTTGGCTCACTGCAACCACTATCCCCTAGGTTCAAGCGATTCTCCTGCCTCAGCCTCCTGAGTAGCTGGGATTACAGGTGTGTGCCACCATGCCTGGCTAATTTTTTGTGTTTTTTTTTGGTAGAAATGTGGTTTCACCATGTTGGTCAGGCTGATCTCGAGCTCCCAATCTCGTGATCCGCCCACCTCAGCCTCTCAAAGTGCTGGGATTACAGGCGTGAACCACCGAGCCCGGCCAAAACAATCATTCTTTTTTTTTTTTTTTTTTTTTTCCTTGAGACATCTCACACTGTTGTCCAGGCTGGAGGGCAGTGACGCAATCTTGGCTCACTGTGACCGCTGCTTCCTTGGTTCAAGTGATTCTCCTTCCTCAGGCTCCTCAGTAGTGGCACTACGGGCGCATGCCACCACACCTGGCTAATTTTTTTTAGTAGAGACGGGGTTTCGCTGTGTTGGCCAGGCTTGTCTCAAACTTCTGACCTCAGGTGATCCACCCGCCTCAGCCTCCCAAAGTGCTGGGATTACAGGCATGAGCCACGGCCTGTTTGGTCTAGTTCTTTAAATGAGGTGTAGGTCAAGTGCAACAGGCTGTGACCAGGTGTGTTTCCAAGACATTAAGCCTTCTCTTCCTGGGGCTAGAAGTGGCATGGGAAATGGGATCTGAAGCCTTATACATGCCCAGCCCTGTCTCTCCTTTCAGATAACTTTTCACCCTGGCTTAGTTCCCCCTAGTTTCTGTTCCCCCAACCCCTGCACACACACAGTTGGAAGTCTAGGACACATTGCACATTATGGGAAAGAGTCCCAAACTTTTCAGGCAACTTGGACTTGAGCCTCAGCTCTGCCACTGACTAGCCAGACACCGGATCCCTGAACTGATTTCTCTATCCGTAAAGTGAGGACACTATACCTGTTCTGCCTGTTGCTAAAAGGACTATGAGCTTTGCATGCTGATGGTTTGTGTAAAGGAATGAAACTACAAGGTGCAGCCTAGGATGGGGCCTTATAGCCAAGCCCTGATGATACCACAGTTGGGGCTGAAATTAGGGTAGCAGGGGCAGGCAGAACAACGGATCCCACCTGAACCTGGGACTTTTTTGTACTAGGTCAGGCTGTGGCGATACTGGTAAACCCTGGGGCCGAGTGTCCTCTAGGTGGGGGCTGCTTGGAAGGGGATCTGGGCGGCGCCCTTGCCTGGGTAGCTGAGCCGCCCCGGAGCTCCTTGCAGGAAGCATGGGAAACATGTTGTGGAGTGTGGATCTAGGTTCACATCCACTGTCTGGCTGTATGCTGCTTGCTGTCTTCCCCTGTGTCCTTGTTCAGAGCCTTATAAGTCCTGGGTCTGCGGGCTATGTCGCCACATTCCATCCACCTCGCGTCAAGTGGTCACACTCAGAGGGCCTTCTTTCCTCTGGGAGGCATAAGAGAGACCTGCTGGTGCCAAGCCTAAACCCGGGACCCAGGCGGGACCAATTCCCCAAAACACTTCCACCCTCACCCACCACGGCGACCAAGACCACACCAAGAGTGTGACTGTCCTGAGGTTTCTGTTCGGCAGCCCTTGCATTGGCTCTGCAGAGACCACCCTCAAGCTCCCAGGCTCAGCTTGGCCTAGGGTCCAGAGCTGGCTTCTGACTTCCAGCTCTCTCCCCTTCTCTTCTCTGTTCACACCACTTCTTTGCCTTCCTGTGGGCAGGAGTCACAGAAGCTCTGAACAGATGGAGGACAGAGGCTGAGTCTTATCCAAGACTCAGTCATACTCTCCTACCGCCCTTTAAAATGCCTGGTGTCATAGAGTGTCGATGTGTGATGGGACCTGAGGCGAGTCTACTGTTCTGTAGCTTAGGCTGAGGAGGGAAGGCCACCAAACCACCTGCCATGGCCTGTGACAGGGCTGGGGTTTCAATGCATGCTTCCTGGCGTTGTTTTGAGGTTCTTTGTCTTTTAAAAAATTTTTTTTGGAGACGAGTTCTTACTTTGTTGCCCAAGCTAAAGTACAATGGGGTGATCTTGGCTCATTGCAACCTCTGCCTTCCAGGTTCAAGCAATTCTCCTGCCTCCGCCTCCTGAGTAGCTGGAATTACAGACAGGCGCTGGGCTAATTTTTTTTTTTTTTTTTTTTTTTTTTTTTAAGTAGAGACAGGGTTTCACCATGTTGGCCAGGCTGGTCTCAAACTCCTGACCTCAGGTGGTCCACCCGCCTTGGCCTCCCAAAGTGCTGGGATTACAAGTGTGAGCCACCACACCCAGCTCGGTTCTTTGTCTTTTGTTTGAAATCTGGTCAGCAGGTGTATTCTGAGCAGGAGCTTGAGTGTGGTATCCTGGCTCTCAGTGGGCTTTCTTTCCCTTAAGGGTGCCAGATTGGATCTGGGTACAATGATGACGGGAGCAAATTCTAAAAACTTAGATAATAAGTCATAAACTTAGAAATGTAGGCTGCAGCTCAGACGCTCCATGGTCTGGGCTGGTAGAGATGGCTAGGCCCTTCTCTAGCCACCCACCCCTCACTTCCCCACAGTTAGTGGGGCACCTGGATCCTCTCACACTCAGCTTTGGGGAGTTGACAGTCAGTCTTGTTGTTGACCTGTAACCAGGTAGAACTCACCATGGCATCATCAGGTGGGACCACCCCCGACCCCTTGCCACCGCCACCATCACACCTACCCCAACCTTTTGCAAGATACTGTGTCTGTCCTATTTGCTCATGACCTGAAGACCAGGCCAGGCATGGTGACTCATGCCTGTAATCCTAGCACTTTGGGATTGCAGGTGTGAGTCACTTTGGGATTGCAGGAGGATTACTTGAGCCCAGGAATTTGAGATCAGCTTGGGCAGCATGGTGAGACCCCAACCTCTACACAAAGTTAAAAAATTAGCCGGAGGGCTGGGGGCAGTGGCTCATGCCCGTAATCCCAGCACTTTGGGAGGCTGAGGTGGACAGATCACTTGAGGTCAGGAGTTCAAGACCAGCCTGGCCAACATGGTGAAACCCCATTTCTACTAAAAATACAAAAATTAGTTGGGCATGGTGGTGGGCACCTGTAATCCCAGCTAGTTGGGAGGCTGAGGCAGGAGAATCGCTTGAACCCTGGAGGCAGAGGTTGCAATGAGCCGAGATAATGCCATTGCACTCCAACCTGGGCGACAGAGCGAGACTCCATCTCAAAAAAAAAAAAAGTTAGCCGGGCTTTGTGGTGTGCACCTGTGGTCTCAGTTACTCAGGAGATTGAGGCGAGAGGATCTCTTGAGCCCAGGAGATCGATGCTGCATTGAGCCGTGTTTACGCCACTACACTCCAGCCTGAGCGACAGAGTAAGACCCTGTCTCAAAACAAACAAACAAACAAACAAACAAACAAAAACTGAAGGCCACTTGGTCCTGGGTACCTCAGGCTGGCCCCACTGGGTCTGAGTGGGTTGGTGTGAGATCAGGGTCTGCAAAAGAGCATTGACTGTGAGCTGGGCACATGGGGACACAGGCTGTGTCTGGCATGCTTGGTAACTGTGAGCAACTTGCTCGACCTCTAGGCCTTGGTTTCCTCATCTAAAAATAAGGTTTCTTCCAGCTGAGATGTTCTGTATTTGGGTTGCTGCTGAGGACTGGGAGTTGGGGAAGGATGTGGGAGGGGCTTATAAGAGGCTTGTTTTTCCATTTTTGGGTTTCCCTTCTCTTCCCACCCCCTTCCCAAAGTAGTGTTTTCCATCCAGATGACACCAGGAGAGCTAGCTCAAAGCAGTGGGTAGGGGACTGCTGAAGCACATGCATTTGTTACTTGAACATTGTGAGGGGACAGTTGAAACAATTCTTTCTCTCCAGATTGAATTCTAACTTTTAGAAATGCTAAAGGGTTGCTGCAAATAATACATTTTCAAAAGTCATTTGTTTTCTTTGGTAGGATATTTCTGTTGCCTGCAGTGAGATTTGCCTGGGTGTGTATTCTCTCCAAGTCCCAACCCTGTGAGACAGGAGTTTACAGAAGGCCAGAGTTGGCCTCGAGGGGAGACTATTCCTGGTGGGTTGGTGGGTTGTCTGTGGGTGGGGAAGAGTGGGGAGTGTTTCCAGTGGTTTCTTGCCTCAGCATCCTTGGTGGAGAAGGGTCTATTGTCTTTCTTTCTTTCTTTTCTTTTTTTGAGACGGAATTTCGCTTTTGTTGCCCAGGCTGAAGTACAGTGACATGATCTTGGCTCACTGCAGCCTCCTCCTCCCAGGTTCAAGCAGATTCTCCTGACTTAGCCTTCTGAGTTGGGATTACAGGCGTGTGCCACCATGCCTGGCTAATTTTTTGTATTTTTAGTAGAGACAGGTTTTCACCATGTTAGCCAGGCTGGTCTCAAACTCCTGACCTCAGGTGATCCAGAGAAGGGTCTGTTTTCTAAGTGGTGGTTCGTGGAGTCTGGGGTTCTTTTGTGGCTATTCTAAGGCCGTGTTTGTACACCAGACTTAAAGCATTAAGAGACTTTAATACCCATGGGCCTACCACTGTTTTTGAAAGCAGTGTTTCCCTTTTCCGTCTCTAATAAAAGCCAGCACTTCTGGAACCTGTCCTCATGGCCACAGTATCTGAGAAGTTGAGAGTTGGGGCCCTCAGCATTGGACTTGTCCCTCCTGTTGCAGAGGGAGACACACTTCTGGTGAGCAGCCAGGCCCCAGCCACTTCTCTGACCAAATGTGGTTCCCCATGGTCGTGGCTCCTGGCCAACCCCATGTCCCAGTCCGGCTCTTCATGGAGGCTTTGCTCAGCTGCTTTGTCCCCACTTTCTCCCCCATCAGCCCATTCCCTATTCCTGCAGGACCCCCATGTGAGCTGGGCTCTGTGTGTGCCCTGGGAGGAGGGACCCTAAGCAGCTGCTGTCCAGGGCACTGGGCTTTTGTGGTGGCAGCTTGAATGACAGGTCTGTCCATGGCGCAGTGTCCGGGGCCAAGAGAGACATCTACCTGAGCTGATAGAAACAGGCCGAGTAGGCCGGGTGTGGTGGCTCACGCCTGTAATCCCAGCAATTTGGGAGCCCAAGGCGGGCGGATCACCTGAGGTCAGGAGTTTGAGACCAGCCTGGCCAACATGGTAAAACCCCATCTCTTCTAAAAATACAAAAATTAGCCGAGTGTGGTGATGTGCTCCTGTAGTCATAGCTACTCAGGAGGCTGAGGCAGGAGAATGGCTTGAACCCCAGAAACAGAGGTTGCAGTGAGCTGAGATGGTGCCACTGCACTCTAGCCTGGGTGACAGCGAGACTTGGTCTCAAAACAACAACAACAACAAAAAAAAAAAACACCAACAAAACCAGGCTGAGTCCTGCTGGAAACCTTTTGCACACAAGCATGGATTTGTGCTGGTGTCTTAGGTGTCTCTAACACTTTGTGCCCAAAGGGTTGTTTAATTTGGTCTTTTCTGAAGATCCTGAAACGAATGTCAGTTTGTCAGAAGGAAGAACATCACCAGCACAAAGATGGGAATGGGTTTGCCAGAGCCCCTTCTTCCTACTTCTCTTGTCTAAAAAGTGATCCTTTAACCTCTGAGCTGGAGAGGGCTATGGAGGAAGGACATTCAGATGTTAGTTGCAGCTCACACATTCCTGAAGGAGAGGGCTGGGTGGCCTGGGCAGGCTCCTCCCTCATGGTGGGATAAGACAACATGGTCGAGAAGCTCCTTCTACACCTATTTGTACTGGGAGGGGCTGAGGATGGGGGTGCTCTACTTCCTGTGCCACTCAGGTGCTGCTGTCCCCTTCCCCGGGACCCCAGGGCTGAGTTATGATGCTGGAGCTGGGAGTGAGACTGAGGGGCCTCTCAAGGAGATGGGGAGAGGTCAAGAGGTGGCTCAGGCTGGGTGGCTCATTCTTATAATCCCAGCGCTTTGGGAGGCTCTGGCGGGAAGATCACTTGAGCCCAGGAGTTCAAGACCAGCCGAGGCCACAGAGTGTACCTCATCTCAAAAAAAAAAAAAAAAACTTAAAGATTAAAATGGGTTGCTGGTTTAATTTTTAATTAAAAATAGGTGGCCCCCAGGCACTCTAGGTGTAGCACTGGCTGGAGGGAAAGAGCTCACGAATACACAGTCCCCTCTCCCCAGAAGTGTCAGGCTTGGTCCATGGACCCCTCTCCCACCCTCTCTTTCCCTGTAACTCTAGAGGGAAGACAAGCAGCAAGGCTTGCCTCAGATAAGAGCAGCCCTGCGTGTCCCCCGAGCTTTGCTGGGCAGAGATACAGTTGTGCCAAAAGTTGGTCAGTTCCCCTAGGTAGGGCTGGCGCTGGCTGGGACCTCCAGCAGGGCTGAGTCTGCTCCTGTTGGTCACGAAGGCCACATAGCCATGTCTGTGGTGTTCTGTATGGGTACACAGCCCTGGCCACGTTCCTTGCCTGTGTTAGTGCTTGCGGCACGTTCCACCAGAAGAGTTGTTCCTCAACAAGTATCTTCTTTGACTGAGTTCTCGGGATCATCCTCCATCTGTTCTCCAGATCTCCCTGGTACTGGCTCCGCCTGACTGCAGGCATACCTTCCAGCTGTGCTGAGGACCTGACAGTGCTCCCAGCATGTCTTGCTATGAGGGTGACTTTTTGGAAAGGCTGGGGTTGCTCTTCACATTTTGGGACAGGAAGGAGATGATTCCTTGGGTTGCTGGATGGTTCTGCAGAAGGAATGAGAGTAAGAAAGGAGAGGGCCCAAGTGAATGAGTTTGGTGCCTTCCAGCAGCCTGAGATTGTGAGAACCACCCCATGCACTCTTCAGATGCTTTAAAACATTTCGTGTGTGTGTTGAGTTCTTGTAATAAACCCAGGCAGGACGTGGGTTCTTTGGTTGATCTTTCCTTCTTGTCATCAGCTAGCTGTTGGTGCCTGAATTCTTTTCTGCATCTAACCTTTTTTTGTTGTTAATTTTTAAAATATTTTTAGAGGCAGGGTCTTGCTCTGTTGCCCAGGCTGAAATGCAAATGGTATGATCATGGCTCACTGCAGACTTGAATTCCTGGGCTCAGGTGATGCTCCCACCTCAGCCTCCTGAGTTGCTCAGACTTCAGGTGCCCTCCATCATGCCTGGCTGATGTATTTTAGAGACAGGGCCTTGCTATGTTGCCCAGGTTGGAGCATCCAGACTCCTTCCAGAATGTCAGGCCCTCTTACCCTGCGGTAGGTACCAGAGTGATCCTCAGTACTGGCCTGAGACACAAGACTAGTTGGGTGGACCTTGGAGAGGTAACTGCATATTTCTGTCCCTGCCATTCCTGAAGGATTCTGGCGGTGCCATCACCTTGCTTTGTCACCCTGTTCTTGGCTTCAGTTTCCCCATCTATAAAATGAAGGGGTTGAACTAGCTGATTTCTATGGTGTCTTCTGTTTTGGACGTTACCTCTCCTGGGGAAGAAAAAAAAACTAAAGAATCTAGTGGCCACCTTAGGACATCTCGCCCACATTCCCAGCTTCAGTCTGACCTGGACCCAATCCAGCTTCAGTAGACAACCTTAGTAAGTGGCCTGATGAGTGAGGTCTTTGTGCAGGTAAATGCAGGAGCCCGGAATGAAGCAAGCATTTTATTGCTCTCATAAGGAGAAGGTAAGGTGAGCTCTCAGTCTTGGAGGTAGATGGTGTCTGTGTTGTGCAGAAACTGAGACCAGGCATGGTGGCTCACACCTGTAATCCCAGCACTTTGGGGGAGGCCAGGGCAGAAGGATTGCCTGAGGCCCAGAATTCAAAACCAGTCCATGCAACATAGTGAGACCTCATCTCCACAAAAATGGAAAAGTTAGCCAGGCATGATGGTGCATACCTGTAGTCCCAGATACTCTGGAGGCTGAGACAGCAAGATCTCTTGAGCCTGGGAGTCTGATGCTGCAATGAGCTATGATAGTGCCACTGCATTCTGGCCTGGGAGACAGCGAAGCGAAACTCCATTTCCCATTAAAAAAAAAAAAAAAGAGGCTGGATGTGGTGGTTCACACTTATAATCCTAGTACATGTGATCCCAAGGCAGGCGTATCACTTGAGGTTAGGAGTTCGAGACCAGCTTGGCCAACGTGGTGAAACCCTGTCTCTACTAAAAAAAAAAAATTATGTGGGCATGGTGGTGTGCACCTGTAATCCCAGCTACTTGGGAGGCTGAGGCAGGAGAATCAGTTGAACCCAGAGGGCAGAGGTTGCAGTGAGCCGAGATTGTACACTGCACTCCAACTCGGGTGACAGAGCAAGACTCCATCTAAAAAAAAAAAAAAAAAAAGAAAGAAATGAAAAATAAATAAAAATGGGAAACTGAGATTCAGAAAGATGAAGTGGCTTCCTCAGGCCAAACACGAAGCTAGGAAGCAAACGCTAGTGTAACTAAGGCCTGTTTTCTTTGCCTTTTTTTGTGCAATGGCATGATCTTGGGTCACTGCAACCTCCGCCTCCCAGGTTCAAGCAAACTTTTTGCCTCAGCCTTCTAAGTAGCTGGGACTACAGGGATGTGCCACCACGCCCAGCTAACTTTGTATTTTTAGTAGAGATGGGGTTTCACCATGTTGGCCAGGCTGGTCTCAAACTCCTGACCCCAAGTGACCCACTCGCCTCAGCCTCCCAAAATGCTGGGATTACAGGTGTGAGCCACCACGCCTGGCCCTCTCTGCCATTCTGCCATGTTGGACCACATCTGGTCTCTGGCTGTGAGTTTCTTCTCTGCAGGGGCTGAGGTGGGGAGAGATGAGGTAGGTCTCCAGTGCTGAGGCCTGACTGTAGACACTTTTGGGAGATGGAAACGTTTTGAGGCTTGGCTCCTATCTCTAGGGCTTTCTATAATCAAGGTGAGGCATAAGCTCAGACTGCTGGGAACTATAAGGCGAGGGGTCCTAATGGCCACTGCGAGACTTTAGGGGAAGGAAAAGAGAGGGAGGAAGCCAGAAAGACCTGATGGCTGGATGCCTTTACTTAAGGAGTGAGGAAGGGGTGAGCCGCAGGGGCAGTGCAGGCAACTTTGTGGATGCTTGTCAGGGCCCTGGAGGGGATGGGCTAGGTGGGCCTGACGGAAGCAGGTGTTGGGTGGCTTGGGAACCTCTTGTCCTTACCATGTGTGGCTGGTTGGCCTGCAGAGCACATGCTTCCCCTGCTCCTGCTTTACCAGTTTCCCCTTTTTCTACCCTGCTTACTTGTGGCTGTCATCCTAAACAAGTGTCATAGGAAGGGACCAACTACTGATTGGATGGATGCCAGCACTCACCCATGAGACTGATGAGGCTGCCTTGTGCAGCCCCCTCTGCCATCACAGACAGCAGGGTCGTGGGGCCTGGTCTCAGGAGCCCTGCTCCTCTGTGAACTCAGCTGCATGCAGTTGACAAATTACCAAGTTTTTTCTAGGTCTCAGTTTCCCTGTCTGTAAGATGGGCTTGGGGATGTCATCTGCTGGGGTGGCTGGAATCAAGTAGGAACGAAGGCAGGTGTTTGGGGGTCCGACTCTCTGTTATTTAGCCTCCCAGACTGTTCCCTACAGAGCTTCTGTGCTCAGGCAGACAGGGACCCACCAGCTCATCCGTGATTCCCTTGACCACCTGAGAGGTAGCCAGGGACAGGATGGGAGCTGTGGGGTAGCCTTTTGGACTCTTTAGAACCTGAAAGATGGAGCCCTGAGGAAAAGGGTCATGGGGCCCAGAGGGAATCCTGGAAATGAGTCCAGCTGGGATGAGGAAACAGCCCGTACACTCACCCCACCCCAAGCAGGAAACTCTGTGCTGAGAACTTTCTGTTTAAGTGACCTCTGGGGAGAACTGGCCAGAAAGGAGACATTTGAGGGAGGTTTTAAAATTAGCCCGGGTGAAATGTGTGGCCCCTGGGGAGAACTGAAGCAGAGGTTTCTCTGGGGCTCCTCTGGTCTGGGTCTTTGACCCAAACCATGTCCTGCCTTCCTGGGGAGGACAGGGAGGATGGGGAAGATGGGGAGGAGAGAGGGGAGTGATACTGATCTAGGTCCCTCCATCCAGGGCACTGTCGGCTGTCCTCTTTTGGCTTATCCTCTGGGGGTGAGGTATTGGGGAGAGACCCTGATCTACCTAGAGGGCTGGGTGCTCAGGTCCTGTTGTCCTTTCACAGCACCCAAAGACATGCATCACCTTTGCCAGGCTGGGTGTGTAGTAGGGAGACCTGGGTAGTTTGTTTTGTTTTTTTGAGACAGAGTCTCCCTCTATCACCAGGCTGGAGTGCAATGGTGTGGTCTCGGCTCACCACAACCTCCACCTCCCGGGTTCAAGCAATTCTCCTGCCTCAGCCTGCCTCGCCTGTGGTGGCGTATACCTGTAATCCCAGGCTGGTCTTAAACTCCTGACCTCAGGTGATCTGCCCACCTTGGCCTCCCAGTGTTGGGATTACAGGCGTGAGCTGCCGTGACCCCCGCTTTTTTTTTTTTGGAAATGGAGTCTTGCTCTTTCTCCCAAGCTGGAGTGTAGTGGCACTATAATAACTCAGTGCAGCATCTTTTTTTTTTTTTTTTTGGAGATGGAGTTTCGCTCTTGTGGCCCAGGCTGGCGTGCAATGGCTCAATCTCTGCTTACGACAACCTCTGCCTCCCAGGTTCAAGTGATTCTCCTGCCTCAGCCTCCTGAGTGGTTGGGATTACAGGCATGCGCTAATACGCCCGGCTAATTTTATATTTTTAGCAGAGACAGGGTTTCTCCATGTTGGCCAGGCTGGTCTCGAACTCCTGATCTCAGGCGATCCGCCGGCCTCCGCTTCCCAAAACGTGAAGCCACTGCGCCTGGCCATATTGTTCATTATTCAGGAAGCCACAGTTTCAAAAAATGTTTTAATGGATCTAAGCTATGGAAAATATCCCCTCCCCACTCACGGTTTTTGGCTGATCAGGGCTTGCTAGTTTAGCCTCGAGTAACAGCAGCATTTAAATAGCAGCAGTGGCTGCAGTCACAGGATGGACACCTGGTATTTAGACCTGGCTCGTAACCATGTTGGGGGCGAGGCTTGAAACTCACAGCATTGGCCCAGCATGGTGGCTCACGCCTATAATCTCAGTACTTTGGGAGGCCGAGGTGGGCAGATCCCACTTGAAATCAGGAGTTCAAGACCAGCCTGGCCTATGTGGTGAAACCCCATTTTTACTAAAAACACAAAAAATTAGCTGGGCATGGTGGCGCATGCCTTTAATCCCAGCTACTTGGGAGGCTGAGGTGGGAGAATCCCTTGAACTGGGGAGGCAGAGGTTGCACTGAGCTGAGATTGCACCACTACACTCTAGCCTGGGCGACAGAGCAAGACCGCATCTCAAAAAAAAAAAAAAATCCCAACTCACAGCCTGAAGCTGGCAAGATCTTGCTTGTTCTTTGAAACTCAGCATAATGGTTCTGACTCCTTACCCATTCCCCTGTTCAGTCAACATTTAGTACCATCACCATGCTAGGAGCAGGGAGAGAAGCAGGAGTATAAGACGTTCCTTGCCATTAAAGAGCCCACATCTCATGTAGGAGCAGGAGATGGATGAGAAAGTTCCAGGCCCTCTGTTGAAATCACTGCAGTGCATAGTGGGCATAAGACTCTGTTTCCTTTACGTCTTTGCTTCTCCCCAGACCAGACTGGAGCCTGTCTACCAGGAGGCCATGGGTATCATCTAAAAAAATAAATACTTTTTTGTCTGAGGGGCCAGTAATACAATGGATTTTTAAAAAAAAGATATATTTTTATATGTACATTTTTAGGTGGTTAGGCACTGTAGCTTTCTTCAGATTCTTAGAGGAGGCTTTGGTTTGAAAAGGCATGCTGATTAGCTGGGCATGATGATGTACCTCTGCAATCCCAGCTACTTGGGAGGCTGAGCCAGGAGAATCTCTTGGACCTGGGAGGCAGAGGTTGCAGTGAGCTGATATCATGCCACTGCACTCCAGCCTAGGTAACAGAGTAAGACTCTGTCTCAAAAAAAAAAAAAAAAAAAAAAAAGCTAGGCTGGGTTTGTACCCTTATTGAACAAGGCTTTCTTTCTGCCTCTGTTTACCAGCAGACTCAGTCTGTGTGCAGAGGCATCTGGCAGATGCTGCATGATGCCCCTGGGATGAACCCAGAGAAGGGAAAAGGCTTTGAGAAATTCAGTGCTATGAAACTGTTAATTTGCCTTGGTGTCCAAAGAGGCCCAGGAAAGACTGAGTTTCCTCCCTAAGCTTTAGAAGAATGCCAGTTGCCTGCCTGAAGGAAGAGCTGTTGTCATCCCTGTTTGTCTTGGGCAGCCTGGCCCTGATCACTGGTCTCTGTCCCCAGGTCCGGACCCTGTTTGTCAGCGGCCTCCCTGTGGACATTAAACCCAGAGAACTGTACTTGCTCTTCCGGCCGTTCAAGGTGAGTCAGGACCTGGCCGCCCACTGGGTAGAGCCTGGGACCCTGTAGAAGCAGCGGGAGTGAATCTTGGGCCGGGGCCAGGCAGCAGGATGATGCGGGAAGGTGTGGTAGAGGCTGTGGGGGCAGCTGCAGCCCTCTTTCCTGGTTCTGTGAATTCACGTGCTGTCTTCTGAGAATCCATTTCCTCGCCAGTTAAAAGGAGACAGTGAGAATCTTTAAACACATGTGATCGTATAAAGAATATTTGAGATTCAGTGTAGCCTTTTCAGTTTGCAGATGAGAAAACTTAAAAGGTAAGGTCTATGCTCTCAGGTTACGAGTTAGTGGAGCAAAAGGGAATTTCTGCCTGAAGTGATGAGCACTGCTGTGTGCTGCCCACCCCATGTGCTAGACCATGTGATTCAGAACACAGGGCGGCGGATGACACTTGGCAGTGGTGGAGGTCAGGGTGGGTTGATGTTGACGGGGAGAAGGGTGTGAGAATGATTCAGGGGATCCCTGGGGAAAGTAGGCTGATGAGGTGGCAGTGCTGGGTTAGCACAACACACACTTCTGACCTTCACCAGTAACATCCACCTCTCTCCACAGGGGTATGAAGGGTCCCTGATAAAGCTCACCGCGCGACAGGTAATTTCTCCCCTGGGGTTTTCTTCCTCCCAGCCCAGACTGACTGCTGAGCTTGGAACAGAGGCCTGTTAACCTTTCCCTAATCTAGAGGCATCCAGCGGTAGAGACTTGTTCCCGGCTGTTCCAACGCCTCTTTACCGGCCAGCTACTGGTCCTCCCTGTCTGTTTCTTAGGAGTCTGGAAGCTATGCCTGCCCTGCTGGCTGAGGACAGTAGAGCAGGTAGCTGAGCAGGTAGCTTTTGATACAAGGAGGCCAAGGCCCGCCAGCCTTCAGGGGCTATGTGGGGTCTAGACTAATCCTTGGAAAATGAAGTTGGAGCCGTTTTCAACTGGTTGCTCCTTGATTGACCCGGAGCCTTCCATGCCCTTGGTACACTGGTGTCCACTTTCTTGCTGTGGAAAACACTGAGACTTACTTTTAGTCATCTGCATGCATTAAAAAAAAATACTTTTACTAAAAGGGCAATGTTTAATTCAGTGGAATTAAGCTCTGCTGGTATCACTTCCCACAGGGTGTTCCTGGGGAGGGAGACCGGACTTTTGGTGCACATCAAGCTGCCGTTCCAGTGAACATGGGCTGGAGTTTGTGGGGGCTTTTTTTCCTTCTGTATTCTCTTCTCATCAGCAGAGCCAGTACTGTTTCCACATAGGTGATACTCTTTGTTTCATTGTGTTTTGGAGGGAGAGGTGGAATGCTGGGAGAGATGTAAGGGTGTTCTCTCTTTTTCCTACTAGCCTGTTGGTTTTGTGATCTTTGACAGCCGGGCAGGAGCAGAAGCAGCCAAGAATGCATTGAACGTGAGTAGGTGGAGGACGGGTCTTCCCTCACCCTCAGACCTCTTAGGCAATGGGTGTGCAGATGTGGCTTATTTCCCAGCCATCCCTAGGCAGAGTCGGTGGCACTGTCTGTACCAAACACCATTACTGAAGGCCTGAGCAGCCTTTCCTCTGCCTCAGCCACTGTGTGGGCAAGTCTTCCAGGCAAGCTTGTTTATAGGGTCCTTAATTGCCATTAACACTCTGGGTTCTCCAGAGTAAGCCTTTCTCCTCTCTACCCATGTAGGGTATTCGCTTCGATCCTGAGAACCCACAGACCCTGAGGCTAGAGTTTGCCAAAGCCAACACCAAGATGGCCAAGAGCAAGCTAATGGCGACTCCAAATCCCAGCAACATGCACCCCGCCCTAGGAGCGCACTTCATTGCACGGGACCCCTGTGAGTGGCACTCCGAGCTGGCAAGGCCTCGTGGAGGTGCATTCGGGGCAGACTTGCAGGCTCTTGCAGAGGGAAGCCCCTTTTCCAGGAGGCTTTTTAAAATGTCTGTGGCCACTGTCTTTTGACACACCTGGTTCTCCTCCCTCCCTCACAGCCTTCCTAGAGCTTCTGAGCCACCAGGGTTCCTACCTAGCTTCCCTGAAGCCTTCTCTGATTTCTCATTTGAGACGGGCTGAGGCCTGCCTGACAACTTGTTGAAGCAGGCGGGATGTGCACCATGACAGGCCAATTTAACGTGGCTTCCTTGCCTGGTCTCAGGGTCCTTGATGGTTGGGGGTGGCCTGGCCTCATTGTCGGGCATATGGCTCAGCTGTAGTGCTGGGTTCCCTTCTCTGTTTGGAAGGGGAGGCTAGTGTTCTGATGATGGAGGCTGTTGTCTCCTGTTGTAGATGACCTGATGGGGGCTGCTCTGATCCCTGCATCCCCAGAGGCCTGGGCCCCCTACCCTTTGTACACCACAGAGCTGACCCCAGCCATCTCCCATGCTGCGTTCACCTACCCAGCTGCCACTGCCACTGCTGCTGCCGCTGCCCTCCATGCTCAGGTAAGCCCCTTAGGGTTGGGGAGGGTGAAGAACGAGGGCTCTAAGCTGGCCAGACTTTGCACCGCCTGGCCACTTGGCCGCTGCTGTCTCAGAGCTGCAGCAGAACTCTTGTCTTCCTTGATGATTTGAAAGCCCAGACCCCAGGGACCTATGTGTCCCTGCCCCTGGCTTTAGGATCTGACAGGGAGGGAGAAGATAACCCACAAATTCCCGTGGAAGATACCAGGCAGCCCAGCTGCGGTTCTCCAGACCCGAGCACTCCCACCCAGGTACCGACTGTGTTCTCCCATGGTGAGGGGACCTTGACTCCAGTCCTAACCTGGGTATAGTCACTGGAGCCAGACCACTTGCCTCTGCCCCTTCCTGTCCCTTTCATCAAGCTCTTAAAGATTGCTGTGACTTGATTTTTTTTTAATTATCTGGAAAATCAGAATGATCATATAATCTGCATCAGGGAATTGTGAAAGTTAGATGTCAACATAAAGTGACAAGTGAGTGCAGGACGGAACCTGGAGCACCCAGAGAGCTCACTGAGCATTGGCTCTTGCTTCCACGAAGGCTGGATGCCGTCCACTGTGAAGCTGTGCCGGGCAGGAAGCAGGGAGCGAATGCTTCTGGGGAGAGTCGGGGCTGTTAGAGCTGGGCGGGGAGGGCTCTGTGTGGGGTGCTGATCTGGGTGCCCAAGGGGCAGGCAGGGGGTTAGGCCCTCCCCTGGCCATGTAGACACTTCCTCTGGTCTGACTCTGCCACAAGTGCGGGTCACTGGAGCACACTGCAGGGGAGGTCTCATCCCACTGTGTGTGTGTCGGGGAGCGGGGGTGGTGCCTCACAGTGGCAGTGACAGAATGGGGCCAGGTAGCCACAAGAAGGGGCTGGGGGGCACTCTCGAGCCCACCTCAGCCTCTGACCAGCCAGGTGATGAGTGCTGATCCCAGGAAGAGCGGCCCGGTCAGGGCGTGCTGTGCTGCTGCGAGGAAGAGAATCAAGGTTGCTGGGACCTGGCTGGGGAGCAGGAGGGGAAGAGGAAGGAAAGCATGAGTACCCTTCATGTTTCCTTGGCCTCACAACATTCAGTTGTACTGAGGGGAGAATGACAGGTAACCTTGGTACTCTTCTCCAGCCAAGCACCACAAATAGCTGGAAAATTGATCAGAGGATAAGGAAGGTGGTAAAGACCTTATCCTGAAGGGAATTGTTGGGTATTTACTGCATACTGGGTTCTGTGGCCAGAATAGAGTGGGCAGCAGGGAAACCCATCCTGTCTACTCTGACCTGGGCAGTTACTTGATGCTTCAGGTCAAGCGAGCGGGCTTAAGTACAAGGCCCTGCGAGGCACTGGAAGGAATCACAGGCTCCCACCTCACCAGGCTCCTCACTTCTGATCCCAGCTTTGGCACCAATTAGCTACATGATCCTCACCTCTGGTCCTCTGCATCCCCATCTGTAAAATGAGAGGGATAGAGCAGATAGGTGGAGAGGTTCTGCCCCATCCTCTGAGTTGCTAGGCTGTGACAGAGGTTGGGAGCCAGGGACAATGAGTTCGTCAAATGAATCAGAAAGGGCACCTCTGCCCAGCCGTCTGGGGGTAGCGCTGCTCTCTGGCCCTGAGCTCCACACCACAGGGCCTCCTTCCTCTTGTTGGCTTCCCTCCCAGTTTTCTCTCACCCCATCCATAGTCTGCAGCTGTCCAACTCTGACCCAAATCCTGGTTCTCAACAGCTGTGGGATTTTGGATGTGTTACCCACCGTCTCTGTGTTTCTGTAAAGTGGTGATACTTGTGCCTACTTGATAGGTGTGTTGTTAGCGTCATGGCATGGAGGAAGTGCTGTGGAAGTGCAGGTGATCGTGATTGTTACTTAGTATCATTATTGTCTGGGTCCCCTTAGGTCTTCTCTGAGGCTGGAGGCATCTTTGTTCCTGAGTTCCTGCCTTCTGGCCTTCCTTGGACAGGGACTGGGATAGAGGCCACTCACACCAAAGGATAGTGGGATTTTGGGGGAGGTAGGCTAATGGGAAGAGGTTAGACCAGGGAGTCATTAGTTCTGTGCTTGCTACCCAAACTCTCTGGGCAGCCATTTCCTCAACAGTAAAAACAGGCTGGGCGCAGTGGCTCACGCCTATAATCCCAGCATTTTCAGAGGCTGAGGCGGGCGGATCATGAGGTCAGTAAATCGAGACCATCCTGGCCAACATGGTGAAACCCTGTCTGTACTAAAAATACAAAAAAATTAGCTGAGCGTGGTGGCACACGCCTGTAGTACCAGCTAATCAGGAGGCTGAGGCAGAAGAATTGATTGTACCCAGGTGGTAGAGATTGCAGTGAGCCGAGACCTCACCACTGCACTACAGCCTGGGCAACAGTGCGAGACTCCATCTGAAAAAAAAAAAAAAGTAAAAATAGCGCTGTTTTACTGTTTCCTAAGAACATTTTATTGGCCAGGTGTGGTAGCCCATGCCTGTAATCCCAGCACTTTGGGAGGCTGAGATGGGCAGATCACCTGAGGTTGGGAGTTCAAGACCAGCCTGACCAACATGGAGAAAACCTGTCTCTACTAAAAATACAAAATTAGCCAGGGGTGGTGGCAAATGCCTATAATCCCAGCTACTTGGGAGGGTGAGGCAGGAGAATCACTTGAACCTGGGAGGCAGAGGTTGCGGTGAGCCAGATCGCGCCATTCCACTCCAGCTTGGGCAATAAGAGTGAAACTCTGTCTCAAAAAAAAAATTTTTTTTATTTTTTCCTTCCAACAGCCCCACTCCTTGACCCGTGACAGTGCTGCCCCAGAGATGGAGGATAAAAGTATCTAAATAAAGGAAGTATGGATACTGTTGATCTTAAGTGGATTGTTCTGAACCCAAAGGACCAACAGAAGGACTGAGTTTTTCTGTGCCTGAGGGCAAGGAGGTGACTTCAAGAGGAGGTAGCAGCTAAAAGACAAGGGGATGAAAGCAAGTACCCCTCCATTCTCTACTGCAGCTGCATACTCTTTGCCAGTAGCCCAGCCTGAGCCCAGGCCTCCACAGCTATGTGGCTGCAGAGACCAGACCTGCAGGAGGGGCCAGGAGGTTGTTCAGTCTTGCACTGTCTTGGCATGAAGCCACCTTGCCTGGCCTTCTAACCCTCTTGATAGAATCTTCCCCTTTAGGAGGGGGAGGCACAAAAGCAGCTGTGGATGGCAAGCCCAGTGGAGTTTAGCATAGAAAAATGGTGACCTGAAAGCAGGGCTTCTCAGTGTCCTATTGCATCCCAGGGACCTCCCAGACTGGATTTCATTTTCCACTCCAACCTGAGGATATGGGGGTCTTCCATGGCTCTTTTCTCCCTGTTAAACTGGTTCAGCCATTTACCAGTGAGTGACTTTCAGGTTACATAAACTCCCTTGCCTCTATTTTCTTATCTGTATAATGGAGATGATAATAGCATCTACTTCATAGGGTTTTTGTGAGGATTAAATGAATTTAGTATGTGAAATCTACCTAGACAGCATCTGGCGCACGGAAAGTGCTTCATGAGCAGTTGCTATTATTATATTAGCATATCTGCATTTATGGAATAAAACATGCAGTTCCCTTTGGTTTATCATCCAATACCCAAAAAATCTGTACTTTTAATTCTTCACTTTGGTAGGTAGTTTGGAGCACGTGTGTAAAATAAATCCATATGTATGAATCTTAGAAAAATTATAATACATATTTAATCTTTTAAAACCTTAAATATTTGAGGGCCCGGCACAGTGGCTCATGTCTGTAATACGAGTACTTTGGGAGGCCAAGGTGGGCAGATCACCTGAGGTCAGGAGTTCAAGACCAGCCTGGCCAACATGGTGAAACCCCATCTCTACTAAAAAGTAGAAAAATTAGCCGGGTGTGGTGGCAGGCACCTATCATCCCAGCTACTCAGGAGGCTGAGGCAGGAGAATTGCTTGAACCTGGTAGGCAGAGGTTGCAGTGAGCTGACATAGTGCCACTGCTCTCCAGCCTGAGTGACAGAGTGAGACTCCATCTCAAAAAAAAAAAAGAGAAAAGAAAAAACCTTAAATATTAAGACTTTAAAATACATATATATATATTAGTAAGTGTAGCCCCACATTTTGGATGCCCGGCCAGTACACCATTGTACAAATGTGTCCAGCTCCCTGTAGATGGTAAGTTGGTTTGTTTACACAGTGTTTGCTACCAATAGCTATACAACAATGGATGTCCTTGTGCATACTTCTCTGGGCACGTCTTCTGTTTTGTTTTCTTTATGATAAATTCCTAGAACTATGACAAGGTCAAAGTGTAGACTTACCAATCTGGGCTAAATATTGTTTTAATTTCAGATGAGTGAGGCTTCCATATTTTTGGTTGCTTACATATCTTTTTTTTTCTTTTTTAGTTTTTTTTTTTTTTTTTTTTTTTTTGAGGCAAGGTCTCACTCCATTGCCTAGGCTAGAGTGCAGTGGTGTCATCTTGGCTCTTTGTAATCTCTGTCTCCTGGACTCGAGCGTGATCCTCCTGCCTCAGCCTCCCAGATTGCTGGGATTACAGGTGTGTGCTACCATGCCCAGCTAATTTCTGTATTTTTTGTAGAGGTGGGGTTTTGTCATGTTGGCCATACTGATCTCAAATTTCTGGGCTCAAGAGATTCCCCCCCACCTCTGCCTCCCAGAGTGCTGGGATTAAGGTGTGAGCCATTGTGCTTGGCCTCATAGTTATTCTTGTGTAGGTTCATCCTGTTGCTTGCTTTCTGGTGTATCTTCTCAGCTCGTCAGTCCCAGGGTCTGAGAGAAGGCTGCGTTTGTGTCCTCTGCTGTTTGTTTTGAAGCAGCCCTCTGGGAGCCTGGTCACTGAAGCCTGTTGGGTGGAATCTTAGGAGCCCCGGCTCCTCCTGTGCACAGCTGAAGGCCCTGAAAGGACACTTTGGGTGCCTTGTCTTGCTGGCCCGGCCCCTGCTGGGGGTCTCCTCTTCTGAGCTGGAACAGAAAGAAAAGATCTAGGAACGGACTGTGTGGCTTCTGGAGGACCCAGGCCACTGGCCTATGCTGGACAACCGAAGGAAGTGGAAAAGCAGTCACTCTGGTGTGTTCTGTCTGCTTCAGGGGCGCAGCTGTCCCAAGCCCATAAATGGGAGCTTTCCTCTACTTTCTCCCTAAGGAGTCACGTGACTCATCTCAGGCTGGAGGGAAAGTTGCTGCTTTGGAAGCAGGAGTGCAGCACCTTGTAGCTAGAGTGTAAGGCAGGATCCAGCAGATTCGCTGGAGGCGGCCTTATGCAGTTATTCAAGGCCTCAGATTCCCAGTGGTGAAAGAGGGTAGGTTGCAGGCCTCCTGAGCTCCTCCCACTCTGTTGTCCCCTTGTCTGGCCCTGCAGGACACCCAGCCTGTCAGGCATTTCTTGCTGTGGGGCTGTGCCAGCTGGAGGCCCACATGAAGGGCGGTGGTCTGGGCCCACTAAGGGCTCCTTGGGCTGGTGCCAACCACTGGCTTCTCGGTAGCAGCATTGCTGGTTTCCTCATGTGTCCGTCTCTTGTGGAATAAGTTCTAGTGCCCAGCCAGGCTTCTAGCTTCCTGCTGAGCTCCTGGGAGGAGGTGGTGGCTGGAATTCTGCACTGTACAAAATAGGACTTAGAATTTGTGGGGGACACGAACCAGTTCTTGGGAAGCTTCTATCAGCCCCGAGATGGCCTGGCATGGCTCACCCAGGAAGCAGGAGTCCCAGCAGCCAAGTAGTTGGGTCTGCCTGCTCCAACCTCAGGGGAGCTGTCTGCAGGCCCAGCTTCTACTCCTTTCCTCCCACATGCTTGTGTGCTGCCCCTGCCCTTCCTGGGGGGGACTCCAGCTCCCCTCCCAGGGTGCTCTTTCGCGGACCCCAACTCAAGGTCCTGTGTTGTCCTGCCCCCACCCTTTCCCCGGCAATCCTGGGTCAGGCTGAGGCAGACATGCTTCACGGTGCATAACTGGGGCAGGCGGTCTTCCCTGCGGTCTTGGCAGTCAGCATACTTCCCTTCCAGATGATCAGCCCACGGGGAGGAGGGAGTGTGTCATTTTCTTGACTAGTTTCTGGGAACCCAGCTTTGGGGTGACTGCTCTGTGGGGCCTTCTGGCAAGTGCCAGGGTTTAGGCAGCTTCCAGGCACTGGTGAGGATGATTTCAGATAGCTGCCACCTGCCTGAGATTACGGACTTCTAGACTTAAGGGGCTTGTGGTGGAGGGCAGACACAGCAGGGCTGGGAAGGTCAAAGCAAGGGAGCCTCGGCTGGGTCTCATCCGTGGTTTCTCTGAAGAATCGGGACCAACATTGGAGAGCCCTACCCCTTGGGGTCTACATGGACTTTGGGTTTTGTTTTGTTTTGTTTAATAGAGACAGAGTCTCACTAATGTTGCCCAGGTTGGTCTTGAATTCCTGGGCCTCATGTGATCCTACCACTTCAGCTTCCCGAAGTGTTGGGATTACAGGTGTGTGCCACTGCACCCGGCCTTACTGTATCTTTTTTTTTTTTTTTTTTTTTTTGAGATGGCGTCTCCCTCTGTCACCCAGGCTGGAGTGTAGTGGCACAATCTCAGCTCACTGCAACCTCTGCCTCCTGGGTTCAAGCGATTCTCCTACCTCAGCCTTTTGAGTAGTTGAGATTACAGGTGCGCACCACTACATCTGGCTGATTTTTTTTGTATTTTTAGTAGAGATGGAATTTCACCATATTGGTCAGACTGGTGTTGAACTCCTAACCTCGTGATCTTCCCACCTTGGCCTCCCAAAGTGCTGTGATTACAGGCGTGAGCCACCACACCCAGCCTTACTGTATCTTTACATCCTGTCTTACCTGATCCTCACAACCACCATGACTTTTTAATTTCTGTCCTATAGCTGGATGAGGACACTGAGACTCAAAGAAGTCAAACAAAAAACGTACGAGGCTCATTCTCCTCCTAACATTAGGAATTCCGTGGTCTATCAGTAAAGGGGAAGGGTGGGTTGCTGGCACCACTGCCCCCGGCTGCCAGGACTCCTGCCAGCATAGCATGGCCCATTTGAATTGGACTTAGTGGGTAAGAGACGCCTGTATGACCTTCTCTTGCTGGAACCGGTGTCCTGCAGAGCAGGCACGTCAGGTGGTGCTCTCACTTTCCCAATGGAGAAACTGGTGCTTAAAGGTGAGTAACTGGCCCGACGTCTGCCAGACAGTCAGTGACAGAGCAGGACTCCAGCAGGGACACCGACAGCCATGGTTCCCAGGTTTCCTGTTGAGTGGAGGGGTGCACAGCTGGCTTCCTGACATTGGCTTCTCTTGCAGGTGCGCTGGTACCCTTCCTCTGACACCACCCAGCAAGGATGGAAGTACCGTCAGTTCTGTTAGTTCTTCAGTAAGTGTTGGCCCCAGAGGCCCAGGACAAGTGTCCTCGACTCCGGCTCCCTGCAGGGCCGGCGTTTCTCCCTCTGCCTGGGTCTCGAGAGCTTAGCCGAGCCCAGAGCTTGGTCACGGGTGCGTCAGGCTGGTTTTTCCTTCTGCCTGTGACTGCAGGCCATCCACTTGTACAGCCATTCACCAGAGGAAGGCCTGGCTTTGGCTCCAGTCCTGCGCCTCTGCTCATGGCTGCCTCTCTCCCTCCCTCCAGGTCTGGTCACCGGGGAGTTGGTTCTGGGAATCTATGCTGGTGCCAGGACAGGCACCCTGAGCTCCCACCGCCCCCAGGCGGCCTGTACAGAGCTGCTGCTGCCCTCCAGAGACTGTGAATCCTAAGCCTGACTCAGTGGACTGCTTCCTGTTCCCCTCCCTCCTCTTCCTCAGCCCTGTTCTGCACCCTCAAGCCTTTCTCCAATGCCTCCCAGGAGGATTTAGGGACCTGCTCGCTGGGGCATCCAGATCCAGCTCAGAGGCCGCACTGGGACTCGGCAAGGCCTGACCTCCCGCCCAAACTTGCTTCTGTAGCTCCCCCTCAAGGAAGCGAGGAATTTAATTTTGCATGTTTTCTGGCATGAATTAAGACACTTACACTTGTGTATATGTGAGTGTACAGTTTGTTCTCACGCTGTCACCATAGCGACAGGTCCTGGTCCCCAGTGGTTCATCCTGCCTGGCCCCTCCTCACCCTGCCCCTGCACCCACCCTGTTTCAGGGAGGCCCGAGCCCTGTGGCCCCATGCGCTTCCAGGCTCAGCTCCCACCTCCACCCAGCAGATAGATGGGGTTTGCTTTTTCATTTCACACTGGGCTCCTCTGTTGCTGTCTTGGACCAGCCCCCTCTGCCCATCCTGTTCACCTCTCCACAGCACACCCTGCCCGCCGCTGCT
>CAUYLG010063450.1:0-113389 GCA_963573385.1 Cacajao melanocephalus
GACATGGATGAACCTGGAAACCATCATTCTCAGCAAACTGACACAAGAACTCAACATCAAACACCGCATGTTCTCACTCATAGGCAGGTGATGAACAATAAGAACACATGGACATAGGGAGGGGAGAACTACACACAGGGGTCTGTTGGGGGGGAATTTGGGGAGGGACCGTGGGTGGTGGGGAGTTGGGGTGAGATAGCATGGGAAGAAATGCCAGATATAGGTGAAAGGGAGGTAAGCAGCAAATCACACTGCCACGTGTGTACCTATGCAACAATCTTGCATGTTCTTCACATGTACCCCAAAACATAAAATACAATAAAAAAAAAATTTCCCAAGTATGCCCCTTTTCTGGGAACAACTTGATTCTTGAGAAACTCAGGAGTCCTTTCCCTATTCCTTGGAAGAGCAGTTTGTGCCCAGCACTTTCATTTCTCTTCTAAATAGAGACAGCTCCAGTCTTTAGAAATCTTGAAGGGAGCATCAGACACCAGTTTCTCCAGAGGACATGCTGATGTCTTGCTACGGTTCTCTCACAGCCCTTCTCACCTGATTGAGGTGATGGAGAAACCTTTCCTCATAGTTGGCGATAGGTAAAGGGAGGTGGGGACACACAGTGATTTAACAGTTTCTCCAGCTTTTGTATCCATTAAACTTGTAGTCATTTGGCTTGAGGTGAAGGGATATAAATGCATCTTCTCTTTCAACTTTTTAGCACATCATCTTTCACCATTGAAAATATATGAAAACCAGGGAATCGCCTACCTTTTGAGGGGCGTGAGGCTGATACAGTTTTGGAGAAGTCTTAAAAAATCCAAAATAACAAATAAATATTAGGAATGAATGTGAATTTTTATTTAGAAGATAAAAAGAAATCAGAACTAGTTACAAATTTTGGAAATCTCACAAATCATAACCTTACAAAATAAAAAAAATTATCAATTAACTGCCTGACATACTTCTAAAGCCATATAAACTTTGGCTGTCTATTCTTTGATTGCCTTTTCATATTCCAGTGATTTAGAAATATGATTTTCTTTTTTTAAAAAACTTTTAGGTTCAGAGGCACATGTGCAAGAAATGTGATTTTTCAATACGCATGATAGAAAAGTATTACAATTTTTGCTCTGGCATTACACTTTGCTTTGGTTTATTACATTTTTTATTGTTAGTTTAGAAGTTCTTTCTGCCTTTATGCAAATCTATTGGAACTGCCATATAAATTTTGGGGATTCTTGTAAAATTCCTACAAATTCTTGTAACGTGCAAAAATTACTATTACATTTTTTTAATACATGAGTTATAAAATCTCAGGGTGTTTTAAGTTTTCTGGTTCAGTAACTAATATTAAATGCTCTTTTAATTGACATTATTTATTGTCTAGGGAGGGCCTTTTGGGGGAGAAGAGTCCCTGAAGCTTAATCTTCATTAATTTGCCGTAAATCCACAGTGACCTGCTGATGTTGGAAGAACTGGCTTTATAATCTTTTGATATTTATCATCTAGGCCATCCAGCCCCTCGAATTGGCATGCAAAGATGCTTGCCACCTAACCCACTGTTCTTAGTCTTACGACAGGTATTTAGGAACTCAATTGAAGTTGAGACTTCAAGTGATGTTATATAATAATGTATGGGATATGAATAAGATGATTATGTTAGTTTCAAAAACTAAACCAGGCTGGGCGCGGTGGCTCATGCCTATAATCTCAGCACTTTGCGAGGCTGAGGTAGGCGGATCATGAGGTCAAGAGATCGAGACCATCCTGGTCAACATAGTGAAACCCTGTCTCTACTAAAAATACAAAAATTAGCTGGGCATGGTGGTACACGCCTGTAGTCCCAGCTACAGGGAGGCTGAGCAGGAGAATTGCTTGAACCCAGGAGGCGGAGGTTGTGGTGAGCAGAGATCGCGCCACTGCACTCCAGCCTGGGCAACAAGAGTGACATTCCGTCTCAAAAACAAAAACAAAAACAAACAAACTAAATCAGACTCTGTGCCCTATGGACAGAGAACAAATATGCATTTGTTAAACTATGAAACTTACACGACATTTTAAGGGCTGCAATCTCTGACAACAATGCAGTAAACATACAAAGTCATTATAAAGAGATACTAGAAAAGATGAATCGCTCAAACACTGAAAACTCTTCTCAGTAATGGTAGGGACAAAGAGGAAATAAAAATTAGCAATTACGGTCAGGGCACGGTGGCTCATGCCTGTAATCCCAGTACTTTGGGAGGCCGAGGTGGGTGGATCATGAGGTCAAGAGATCGAGACCACCCTGACCAACATGGTGAAATCCTGTCTCTACTAAAAAATACAAAAAAATTAAGCATGGCGCTGCGTGCCTGTAGTCCCAGCTACTCCGGAGGCTGAGGCAGGAGAATTGCTTGAAACCGGAAAACGGAAGTTGCAGTGAGCGGGATTGCGCCACTGCACTCCAGCCTATGGATAGAGCAAGACTCTGTCTCAAAAAAAAAAAAAAATTAGCAATTACTCAGAAAAGAGTATTAATAAAATCACTACCTAAAAAGGTGTACGGAATGGTGTTAAAGTTAAATTGAATAAATTTAACTTTAAAATTGAATACATTAAAGATAAATTGAATACATTAAAATTTTATTGTTAAACAAAAACAATCAAAACAAATAGTATAAGCCTTAACCCTAAAATGTAAAAAGGAGAATAATATACATAAAAAACACAGAAGCTGAGAGTACATTTGTATTAAGTAATTAGAAGTCAGATAAAAGCAGGAATCATGAATAAATCCGAAATCAGTAGGCATTGCCTCCTTGAGGTTTTGCTTTGTTTTCTAATTGTGAATCAGATTTGAGACTTAGGCACTTTAGGGAATAGTGTAATGAAGCATCCATTAGCCTATTTATATATGAATACTGGTTCAGACAAGACTGAATTGAATGTTAGAAGAAACTAGCATGCGATATGCCACTATTTTGAATAATTATTTTATTGGACATTTACCATTCATGACTTGGTGAGCCTGGTGCATATTTCTGTATCTGTACAATAGACTTATAACTTCACTATGCTTGGCTTACTTTATACCTAAGTGTATATGAAACTGTGGAATTTTCAATTAGAAAGAGAAATTTATGAGCCATGAAAAACATGACAACATTTCTCATGGAAACGTTTGCAATACCTTTTTTTTGATCTGTTGCTAGGTACCAGGCTGGAATGCAGTGGCACGATTTCTGCTCACTGCAACCTCTGCCTCCCGGGTTTAAGCAATTCTCCTGCGTCAGCCTCCCGAGTAGCTGGGACTACAGGCGCACACCACCACAGCCAGTTAATTTTTGTATTTTTAGTAGAGATGGGGTTTCACCATGTTGGCCAGGCTGGTCTCGATCTCTTGACCTTGTGATCCACCCACCTCGGACTCCCAAAGTGCTGGGATTACAGGCATGAGCCACTGCGCCCGGCCCCTTGTAATACTTCTTGGTAGCAACTTCAAGTAATAACAAGTTATGAGAATATTGACTGATTTCCTGTGGTTGTAATATCTTTTTTCTGGTGTTTTTATTTAAAATGGATAGAGACAAGATAAAGGCGGAAATATTAGCTATCCTTTGTGTTGTTTTTCATTTTTTTGCTTTGCATAGTATTTTTTTTAGAATAGGGCACATTAGAAAAAATATTGTAGGTATATAGTCAGTGCATGTATTTATGGGGTACATGGGATATTTGATACAGGCATACAATGTGTAGTGATCGCATCAGGGTAAATGGAGCAATCATCACTTCAAGCATTTATCATTCTTTGTATTATCAACAATTATATTCTTTGGTTATTTTGAAATGTACAACAAATTACTGTTGACAGTAGTCATCCCATTGTGCCATCAGATACTAGATCTTATTCATTTTATCTACTGTATTTTTGTATTCATTAACCATCCCCACTTCCCTCCAGCCCCATCACTACCCTTCCCAGACTCAGGTAACCGTCATTCTACCCTCCATCTCCATGAGTTCAATGGTTTTAATTTTTAGCTATCACAATAAGGAAGAGCATGTGAAGGTTGTCTTTCTGTGCGTCACTTATTTCACTTAACATAATGTCTTCCAGTTCCATCCATGTTGTTGCACGTGACAGGATCTCATTCTTTTTGATGGCTGAATAGTACTCCACTGTGTATAAAACCACCTTTTCTTTATTCATTCATCTGTTGATGGACACTTAGGTGGCTTCCAAATCTTGGCCATTGTGAATAATGCTGCAATTAACGTGAGAGTGTAGATATCTCTTAGATAGACTAATTTGCTTTCTTTTGGGTAGGTGATAAATATTTGCAGGACTAGGTCCTTCCCTTCAAGGTGATGGGTTCCCTTCTGGCCCAGGGTATGTATAGAAATGTCATCTGGGAGCTAGAGGCTGGATAGGGAGCCTTGGACTCTGCCTTGTGCTCTATCCTACTGTGACTGAGTTGGTATCCAAGTTGCAAGACAAAGTACCTTTACTCTCCCTTCTACTCTCAAGTGGGAGGAAGAGTTCTGTCCTGAAGTTGCAAGCTGCACTGCCTGGAGTCGGGGAGAGGTGACACAAGCACTCCTTTGGCCACCCAGCTGGTGTCTCGCTAAGTTGTGTGCAACCCAAGTCCACTGGTTCCAAGCCCAGCACGGCACCAAGTGTTGCCCAGGAATGGCAGTCCTTGTGGCCTAGACTGCCTTTCATTTCAAGTTTATTTAGAACCCCAGAGCACTTTAGCCTGTGGTGGTGAGACTTGCCAAAACTCAAGTTCTGCCACTGGGATGGGCTATTTCCCTCTAGCTAGGGTTAGTTTAAATGCTCCCCCTATGGGCACTGGCTGAGTTCTGATCTGTGTTGCTTTCTGCTGTCACAGCGCAGCGCTGAATTCCAATGCAAAATTCCAGTCACCACGCTCTCCCTCCCTCAAGCACACGGATTCTCTCTCTGCATCATGAGGGGCTGCTGCCTGGAGATGGGGGAAGAGTGGTGTAGGCAATTCAAGACTGTCTGTCCTATCCTCTTCAGTGTCTCTTTCCTTAATATGATGATAAAAACAGGCACTGTGATCACTCACCTGATTTTTTGTTCTTATGAAGGTACTTTTTTTGTTTAGATAGTTCAATTTGGGACTCCTTTGGGGGAGATGATTGCTGGAGGCTTCTATTTGACCATCTTGTTCCATCTCCTGCATAATATTTTTTAATGCTGTCTTATGATTTTCTAATCTTACACAAAGGTCTTAAGTGGGTTGGTTTGCTCAGAGAAAAAAAGTGTATCAAACGTAGGTCTTCCATAGTATGATTCATTTTAATTTTGAGGACTTGATTGGCTCATTACAAAAAATGTTTTCAATAATAATAACAACTTTCTTTTAAATCAAAACACATTATGAAAACACAAATAATTTGGTTTAGAAAGTGTTCAGTAAATATTACTTAACAATGCTCTTCTAATTTCAAAAGCCATAAATTACTCTTCTCTGAGAAGGGTTTTGAAAAGTTTATATGCATAGTTTGTAGAAGTGATAATTGGTACATTCTTTGTGTAGTTGCCAAAATTTCTCCACCAAAATATAGAACTCATTTGATAAAAATTTGTTGACAAAAATAGCCACAATAACAATGCACAATGTATGACATGAGAAGCTTATTAATAGGATAAATAATATATCATAAGTGTAATGAAAGAGGTTTTTTAGTGTTTATCCCCCAAAAATTCAGTTTGTATTTAGTGTAGCTAGACATTCTATTACAAAAATGCATAAATTCAATGTTCACTTCTTATTCACTTAATGTCTAATTGGTTTTGCCCACTATTCTATAAATAATCCACAAAATTACACATTCTTTACATCTTCTTTGATAATTAAAACAGTATTTACCAGATTTTAATAAATCTAGTATAGTTGTTTCTTCTGTTCTCAAATAATTATTTCTACTTACTTCAAAGAAAGTAAACGTCAGAGCCAAGATCAGGTGTCACGTGTGAGAAATTGGAGGTTTTTCTTTTTAACATAACCTCTAAATTTGAAATACTCCAATTTTAAAAATCAGGATATGATGAATATTTATCAGAAGATCCTCTTTTTCCGACAGTTGAAAACTTTTGTGTATACATTCAGCATCAGAAATAAAGTATTGATTATTTTAATGGACTCATAGCCCTTCTTTAATGCCAATACAACATTATTCCTGTAAATTTAGCATTATTTGTTTTTCATAAGAAAAATAAATACAATGGCATATTACACTTTTAAATTTTCTTGATTTAAGGTAGCAAGGCTTTAAAAATAAATCTACAGTTATTTCTTACAAACACTTCAAACTGTGAGAAAGATGAAAGCTAAACGAAGAACAATACTGTTATGAGTCATATATTTATTAAAAAGTAATTATAAAGCACTACCGTCCAGGCACACACTGCTGGATTGCAGATGAGGCTCATTTGAGGCTGGGGCAGGGTGAATGTGCTTGCTGTGCTGGGCCCAGGAAGCCTCTGAACACAGCCCTTCATGACAGGGCTCTGTATGTTTGAGTGTGAGTGAATCCCTTCCTGCAAGCCATAGATGGCAGATCACAGTGGGGAAAAAAACTTACTTGATATGGATGGCAGAGTTAGAGATAGCATAGTGTCATGGGTTGACACCCTCTCCTTCTCCCAATACTTAACCAAAACAAAACCCCAAAGTCAAAAATTCAGTAATAGCTTAACAAGAAAAGATACAACTTCTTTTCATAAAATTTGAAAAGTGATGACTTGATAGTGAGGAAAAAGAATCTTCTGGTAAAATATCACTCATGTACCCAAAACTGGCCAATGGTTTCCCATTTTCCTCAAAGTCCAAGTCCTTAAAATGCCTTCCAGGGCTCTCTTTGACCTGGCTCCCAATTCTGTGACTTCATCCCCTATCATTCTCCTGATGCACTCCTCACCAGTTGTGTTGACCTCCTCGCTGTGCCTCTAACATGCCAATCACTTTTCCATTGTGGGCCTTTCCATCTGTATTTCCTCTGCCTGAACAGTTGTTCCCTGACAATGTACAGGGCTCATTCCTCATTTTCTTTAGGTATGTGCTCAAAAGTCACCTTACCAGAATTCCTTTCAGACTACCCTCTCTCAAACAGCAGACCCTAATAGTCTCTTTAATGCTTACTGTGATGGTTAATATTGAGTGCCAACCTGATTGGATTGAAGGAAGCAAAGTATGTTCCTGGGTGTGTCTTTGAGAGTGTTGCCAGAGATTAACATTTGAGTCATAAATTGTGAGAGGCAGACCCACTTTCATTCTGGGTGGGCACCATCTAATCAGCTGCCAGAGTGCTTAGAATAAAGCAGGCAGAAGAACGTGGAGGAGCAGACTTGCTGAGTCTTCTGACTTTCATCCTTTTCCTGTGCTGGATGCTTTCTGAACTCAAACATCAGACTCCCAAGTTCCTCAGCTTTTGGCCTTTTGAACCTACACCAGTGGTTTGCCATGGGCTCTCGAGCCTTTAGCCACAGATTGAAGGCTGAACTGCCCACTTCCTTAATTTTGAGGTTTTGTGTCTTGGACTGGCTTCCTTGCATCTCAGCTTGCAGACAGCCTATTGTTGGACCTTGTGATTGTGTGGATCAATAATCTTTAATAAACTCCCCTTCATATATACTTCTATCCTATTAGTTGTGTCCCTCTAGAGAACCCTAATACACTTAATTATTTCATTTTTTGTCATAACACTTATACAACTTGGCTTACAGAAATCTGTTTTGTTATTCATTGTTGTCATGTCAACAATAGTGATATTCATAGGTAAGGCACATTGTGTATTTTGTTCTCTGCTGTAAAACTAAAATGATAATTGGCACAGAGTTGACACTCAAAAATATGTGTTGAATAAGTAAATTCTGGTGTGGCATAGAGTTCTAGCTGTGGTCACATCCTGCAGAAGCAATATTCTGTTAATATTGTGAGATCACAGAGTCATGGCATTCTCACTTGCATCTTCCATGGGGAGAGAAGTGGAATGATGAGGTACCCCTGGAAGGTCAAGAGAAAAATTTAGTAAACAAGTTTGAGTGCATAGACTTTTGCTGCATGATCCCACTGTATAAGAATTTGCTCATTTCCAGAGCTTCATACCAAGATGGGTGGAGCAGAAGCCTACCTGTATGATAAAGGAGTGAATAAACCCCCGGCTGCATGCAGGGGGGCCTGCCACAGTATCTTTAACAGTGTTTCAGAAAGGAAGTATGTGGCTTCATTAGAGTATTCCGTTTCTTCTCTTTCATAGCCTCAGTATACAGAAAATGGAAAGAGAGTAATACACAACTTTCAAAGTTAGACCCAAAATGTCCTGCAAGAGATGGCAAGGATGGCAATCAAACATTTTACTATACAATATCCAAGTTAGAAATGAACAAGATGTAGAAATATGACCCATCAATCAATAGATACATAGATCTGTTGAGAAATATGTGAGGAATGAATGTAGACATTCTCTTTACTTTTCTTCCAGTTAAGCACTCTCTACCTGTGAACTTGTAGTCAAACTAATTCAGAGTTCCTCAGATTGGCGTTCTGTTACAGAAGGGGTTTAGATTCAACTTCCAAGTGAGTGATGGAGACCCTCTACGCTGAGCTCCAAGGTGCGGCTTGGTAGTGACAGCCTTGAGGCTGAGCAGAGGGGCAGGTTGGCCTCCTGCCTCTTAAGGCTCATATCTAGCTGGTGAGATCCCCTTTAATGTCATGTTGTTGTTTTATTTCCTATTAATATTTGAATTCATTATTTTACACATTTTTAAAATGAATATAATATGCCATATTCCTTATCTATATGTAGGTCAATCTATCTATCTATCTATCTATCTATCTATCTATCTATCTATATATAAACATATATATAAGTAAACTTAATATGAGTTATTAAAGTATATTTAAAAACTTAATAAAATGCCATATTCCTCATCTGTATGTATGTGTGTGTGTAAGAAGAAACATCAATGTTTACATTTATTCTTCACATATATTTTACAGGTAGCTTATTTTCTATGGCCACTATATTAACACTGAGATCATCACTGTCTGTTACCACCTAAAATTAAGCTAACAAAAGTTATAGAAAATAAATTCAACATTCAGTCAATGCCTTTTAAGCATCTGTTGTGTATCAAATACTTTGAAATATACCTTATTTAACCTTCTCAACAATTTGGTGGACCAGATACTGTCTCTCTGTTTATAGCTGGAGAAATTGAGGCTAAGAGAAGTTGGGTGACTCATACTTTGCACTCAAACCTCTTTATTTCAATTTTACTCTATATAAGTGCCATATAATGCCCCAGAAAAAATAATAGACTGCAATGTTTCTCAGTCCTGTCTGTTGAAAAATTATTGGTACCAAGGGAACTTTGCACAAATATTACTACCTTGACCACATCACAGAGAGCCCAATTTAATTGGTTGGATAGGGAAAGGGACAGAGTAAGCTAATTTTTTTTTTTTTTTTTTTTGAGATGGAATCTTGCTCTTACTGCTCAGGCTGGAGGGCAATGGCACAATTTTGGCTCACTGCAACATCCACTTCCCAGGTTCAAGTGATTCTCTTGCCTCAGCCTCCCAAGTGGCTGAGATTACAGGTGCCCACCACCACACCCGGCTAACTTTTTGTATTTTTAGTAGAGAGGGGGTTTCACCATTTTAGGCAGGCTGGCCTCAAACTCCTGCCTTTGTGGTTTGCCCACCTCAGCCACCCAAAGTGTTGAGAGGCATAAGCCATTGTGCCTGGCCAGAAGCTAATTTTTAAAAACTCTCTTGATGAGTCTAACATGCAGTCATGGTGAAGATCTACTGATCTATTGTTTCTTAAATTTACTAAATTCAACTGCTTTTAAAATAAATATGGCTTGAATTGTTGGGGGGCTGTATATAGTTAGTTTAGCGGTATCATAAACACTTCTATTTCCTATTCTGGCGTGATTTATTCAAAGCTGGTAATCATTAGAACTCTGGTATTTCTTTTACTGCTTACTCAGTAATATCTGTTTCTGAATTGCTATTTTGGAGCTCCTACATGACTCATGAATTGCTCCAATTATACCCCAGAAACAAATTTTAACATATCATATTAATAATTTTGTCTTAAATCAGAAATATTTGGTCTAAATTTTTAAGGATCAGATAAAGAAAGTGACCATTCAAACCCCATCTAGCACTACAGTTTAGTTCTTTACAGCAAATGCGGTGGTTAGGGAAATCTCCAGAGGTTAGTAACACATGAGACTTGGGCAAAGTTAGAGCCAAATCCCTGGTAATAAAAACAGGGATCAGGGCATGTATACTGTGTTGTGGCAAGTTTCATCACTAAAGGAGTGAAGGGTCATAGAGGAATTAGTCCAAGCTTCCTGAATGCTCCAGGATCAAGGACAAGCCAGAACAAAGCCACACTCTCTAAGTTATACTGAGTAAGACTTTTTATCCAATCAGAAGCTGTTCACAGAGCATTTGTAGAATTAGATGAGAGGAAATCTCATAAATCATTTAATATTCTCTCTTTACAGATGAGAAAAATGAGGACTGCAAGAAGTGACTTGCAGTAGTTGTAAACTAGTGTCTAGGGCTCTGGTCTCCAGCTCTGGTCAACTTCTGCCACCCCATGCTATGATAAGCCCTGGCATTCTGTGCCCACCCAACTCTTTAATTTGTCCTGGTAGTTTTGGGTTTTTTTTTTTCCCTTCTTCTTAAATTTATTTCTTCACTTGCTGATTCCTTGGGTGTTAAAACCCAAGTCACGCCCACTGAAGAGCCAACAACATTGCATAAGAATATGGCCATGAACTGATGGGCCAAACCCACCCTGACCCCAGCTCGCTAGGTGAATGACCTTGTTGGGGTTTACCCACACACTTTTCCAGGGAGGCCAGCATCACCTCAGCTATTTCAAAACAGATCTAAAGTTCCAGACCAGGGAATGGCTGATTCTTCAGGTGTATTTCTGTGAGCACAACTTGTCCTTCCAACAACCTCCTCATGAGTGAAGACTGCTTTTGTCTGAAGAAACCACTGGCCTACATATTTTTGTTATACACACAAGAAAAAATTGTTACAAGATGTACTTCTGTAACAAGCAGTATAAAGTCTTGGACTGTTTCCTAGTTATCTATCTGTACTTTATCCACATGACTGAGGAGAGTGATATAATTTTGAGAGCCAGCTTGTGAGCAAAGTAGAATAAATAAATTAACAAATAAGTGGACTGAAGAATAGGCATTAAAGTATAAGCCAAATACTTTCCATAATGGGACCCTTTCAGCTGCATAACTTTCTTTGCAAATATCCCTTTTTTTCCTAACCACTTGCACTTTCTCATTTTTAACACTCTCAGCCTTACTTAAACCCAGATTACTTCCTTTCTCTTCTCTTTTCTTTCTTCCCACTCCCCAATTCCCACATTTTTCTCTTTGATTTTTCTAACTAAAGAGTAATTTTGATCACTGAATCATGCTAATGCTGTGTTATTATCAATTAGCAATCCATATGTAATATGGGTTTTCACTTATTTGGACATTTTGTCAAACTTCTTTATAGTGGTATCTGATTTTTTTAATAAGATTAAGAATAAATTTAGAAAAAGAATGTGTGTGTGAGTGTGAGTGTGTGTGTGAGAGAGAGAGAGAGATACTGGAAAAAAATTTTTTGAATTATCATATGTACTAAAATGTATGTAATTGTATAATGCCTTTTTTGGTTTGTACTAAACTTTCTGGTTACATTTTAATGTGAGTTAAGTGGTGATTTCCTTAAATTTCTCCCACCTTGTTCTCAGTTTCTATTACATAAAATTCTTTATTCTAACATATGTTAGGAAGAGAGGTAGAATAGTCATGCTGGCCTCATAAATGCCTGGCCCCAAGTGACAGGTGCCATTTCCATTTCTGACTATTGGCTATAATTGGTCAAATGGACCTGCCCTAATTCTAAGAGAGACTGGGGGATGGAGGGAGCAACAGTCTCTGCCACAGTCGAAGTAACTGAAAAAACACAGGCCTTGGAGTCCAACTAATCTCTGTGTTCTTTTCACCTCAAACTCAGTAGAGGAAACAGCATTTTTAATTTCCTGTCAGAAATCATGCTCTAGTCAGCCATGTTTTCAAACATATTTATAATTATGTTATATAACCTAGTTTTAAATGAATTTTTTTTGTTGAAGAATATAAAAGCCCTTGGTGTATTGCAGTTATTTTAGTTGACAGCAATGGTGTTCTATTTCAATAAATAGAATAGAATAGTGTTTTATTTAAAAAATATACAAGAAAACATCAGAAAGAAAGGTAGGAGAGGCATTTATTTTGTGATTTATTGTGTTCTTTCTAAGTTGAAGAAAATATGCATGTAAATTAACCCTTGTGTCCTAAGTGTACAGTTCAATGAACCTTCATAAACTGACCACACTTCTGTAACCTACCTTCCCCAGATCAAGAAATAAAACATAATAAACAACCCAGAACCCTCTTATAATTTATGACTTCCTAAGCGTCACCACTATCCTGCCTTTCAACACCATAAATGAATTTGTATTTTATATAAATGGTATCCTACAGTATGTAATTTTGTGTCTGTGCCAGGCTTCTTTCATCAGCATTATGTTGAATTTTATGGTATTATGTTATGCTGTTAGGTTGTTCATTTTTAATGCTATAGTGTTCCACTGTGTAAATATAGTGACACTAAGCTTTTTAAGTCAACATTAATAATGTTTTCAGATTTGGGTTTATTTTTGATGACCAATCTCTATTGGCTAGTAAGTCAGAAAATATTTTCAAACTGAATTGACGCCCTCCCTCTCCTCATCAGTTTTCTCTGAGGTCTTATTCTTGCCCCTTATATTCACTTCTGACTGCTCCTTTTTGTACCTTACAGTTACTAAATTTCCGTAGAGCTTTGCTGACTCTGAGGCAAATTCAATCACAGTTCCTTTCTTGCTTTTCTTGCTCACTCTTTCTTGAATTCCTCTGCTATTATATATATCATATACATAATATATGTTATGGAAATTATGTATATATAAAATGTTTATATGTGTTACTACATATATATGCTATGTGTAGTAACACACACACAAATTCTTTTCCTCTGCTATTATATATATATATATATATATATATATGTATGTATGTTATGGACATTATATATATATATATATATGTAATAGCAGAGGAAAAGAGAAAAAGCATTTTTCATGCTTATTTCATATAACAATTCTTTCTAACATTTTGACACTGGAGTAAACAAAGTGATTTGGAGGCATCTGTATGGGACCTGCTGAAAAAACATGTGTACTTTATCCATATCATTATGAAAACACAAATATTAATGAAAATATTACATATTTAAATGGTCAAATATTTGCAGTTTTTAAAATGAGACTTCAATACATTTTCCTGACATTTTTTTCTCTGGGTATTATGTTTTTATGCCTGCAATGGTTAAACACTTCCTAGTCGAGTCTTATTAATGATGATCCCTGCAAGGTCTTAACAGTCCTCATTGATGACACTTGTTTGCATAAGTTATGAAAAATTAAAACCATTAACATATTATAATAGTTAAAATGTATTTGAAAGCTTTAGCAGCTTCTGCCTTTTTTTCAAAAACAACTAAAATTAAAATTTCCCTTGCTAAAAAGAATATATCTTTGAATCCAATAAATTTTCTTAATATCAAGTATTTTAAAATAATGACATTTTAATTTGGGGGCAGGTCTGTGTGTTAGAGGAGCTACTATGAAGCCAGTTTAGATGAGAAAACAAAAATATTCAATATTTGTGATGCCAGAATGTGGGGACCACTGCTTGGAGCTACCTCTTTCCCAGCATCCACCTGAGCTTTCTGCCTCTTCCTTCCCCACACTCATCACTTCCCCAAACAGGCTTACCTGAAGCTGTTTGAACATCTTGAACCCCAGCTCCTTTGGCAGTCCCATGGATTCCGTAGCGAGTTGAATAGGGGCCCTCAAAAAATATGCCCATGTCCTAATTACCAGAATCTGTGACTATCTTACTTGGAAAAAAGGAACTTTGCAGATACAATTAAATTAAGGATCTTTAGTTGAGGAGATCATCCTGGATTATCTGTGTGGCTCTAAATCCACTGACAAGTTCCTTATAAGAAATACACAGGGAAGACTGCTTCGACACTTCAGGGTATTGTAACAGAGTATTATAGACTGGGTGGCTTGTAAACAATAGAAAGTCATTTCTCATAGCTCTGGAGGTTGGAAGTCTAAGATGAGGATGCCACCACGGTCAGATTCTGGTGTGACCCACTTCCAGGTTGTAGGCTGCCAACCTTTTGTTGTTTCCTCACATGACTGCAAAAAGAGCAAGGTAGATTTCTGGCCTCGTCTTTTAAGGGCACTAATCTCATTCAGGAGGGCTCCACTCATCCCAAATTCCCTATCTCCGTATACCATCACATTGGGATTAGAGTTTTAACATATATGAATATGGACACACACATTCAGTCTATAATAGCAGATTTGACAGAAGTGGATGAGGTGATATAGCCTCGGAGGCAGAGATTGGAGTAATGCAGCCATAAGGCCACAAGTCAGACAATGCCAACAGCCTCCAGAAACCAGAAGAGACAAGGAAAGACTCTCTCCTAGAGCTTCCATAAGGAATGTAACCCTTGCTGACACCTTAATTTCAGACTTTCAGACTCTAGTACTGCAAGAGAATAATTGTTTTGTTCTTTTAAGTCACTAAGTTTTTGGAATTTGTTGCAATAGCCACAGGAATCTTATATGAGACCCTTGTCTACAATGGGTAATAGGCATTTGGGAGCTGGCTGTTGCATCCCACCTAGGCAAAGTGGCAGGAGTGACCATCTTGGGGTTCCCTACCTGTGTGGCCACAGCATACCTCAGGCTAGCCTCTGAGGAGCCCCAGATGAGGTTCTGCCACCCCGACCTTGCTGTCCCAGGGCTGAGGGTCTCAGGATGTTACGGCACAGTAGTTCAGTCCCTATGGACACACTCTCCTGGAGGTTTCACCTAGGGCTGCTGTTAGCAGTAAGCTCATCCTCTGCTTGTGATTTCTTCTCATTAGGATTACTAACTCTCTGTTGAAAAGACAAACTATTACGTGTACAAAATATTCCGAGTTTTGGTAAGAAAAATATCAGTTTATCTTGGTACTAGGAAAATCACTCATCAGAAAATGTTTCTAATTTTATTTTAGTTTTTATTAAAAGCATTCATTGAATAGAATACAAAAGACACTTGAGAGGTGCTGCATAGGTAGAAATCCTTTCCGCTTTCTTTAGCTGGGCTTGGAATTATCCTAAATTCATGCATTGGTCTGTTTGAGCTTCATTTGAATTTAATCTCAAATATATTCTTTGTTGAGCTATAACAGAATTTGTGGGAAATTTCCTTCAACCCACTTCAGGTCCCACTTTGCTCTTTGCAGTTCCTTCCTCTGCACATATGTGGCCTTACTCAGTGAATACTTCCCCTGCCTCTTCGTGTCGACTTTACTGAGCATTACCTTGTTTCTGTCTCCTATAATTCTACTGAAACAATTAACAGGACATGTAAAAGACATTTGAAGAAATATCTTATTTGGTTCAGAGACATCATACTGACCATCGAAGAGGGTGCTTTTTGTGATCATGCAGTAATCTGAGTTATTGGGAGATAGATTTAAATTGTTATTTATTTTCCTGTAACAGCTGCTCTTAAGTGCCCTGTTCTGTCAAAACTGTTCAGTGGAGACCATATTGGCCATGCGTGCTCACTCATGCCTGTAATCCCAGCACTCTGAGAGGCCAAGGTAGGAAGATCACAAGGTACGGGAGTTCGAGGCCAGCCTGGCCAACATGGTAAAATCCCGTCTCTACTAAAAATACAAAAAAAATTCACCAGGTGTGGAGGCAGGTGCCTGTAATCCCAGCTACTCAGGAGGCTGAGGCAGGAGAATCAGTTGAACCTGGGAGGTACAGATTGCAGTGAGTTGAGATTGCACCACTGCACTCTGTCCTGGGCAACAGAGCAAGACTCTGTCTCAAAAACAAACAACCCCCCCAAAAAAAAACAAAACAAACAAAAAAAAAACAACTATTCAGTAGACACCATGTTGCATAACAATGTTTCCTCAAAGCATTTTGCAAAGTGTGTATCCCCTGAGCATTTTTATGTATTTTATAAGGTAGAATAATCTCACCCTGGAGTATAAATTGGGCTTTGCAGTGATATTCTACAATTTGTGCATGATGCCACATCCATGCACGACTGTGTCTATTCCTAGCCTCGGATGATAATCCAAGGAATTGGGACAAGGATTTTACCCAGGATAACTTGTGGCCATAATTTACTGAAGAAATTTACAAGGAAAATACCAAAATAGACAATTTGATAATTTGAAATTAGCCATTGACCAGCTTGTAGTGTTCTTTAACTCTAATGATAAGCTTGCAGTTTCCAAAGTTGTTGGGGCAGAGGGAGAGAGATGAAAGGTGGGTTCCCTTCTTCTAGGCCAGAGCATGGTAATAAACAGTACACAGGCAGAGCATGAGCAGTGACCACACTCACTTCTAGAAACTTCCTGGATGCTGGCAGAAGTGACAGCAGCCATAGCAGCAGCACAGAGGGCATTCGTTTCTGGAACTGCAGCTTATGAATAGTGCTGGTGGAGTCCTTTCAAGGAATACTGTCTGCATTGTAGCTAAGAAGTCCAAAGGCTGACCTTTCAGATATAAGTAAGTGCCTTAGGTAGTTTCTTGGCCAAGAATTAGATTCTGGAGGAAGATGAAACTCTGTTTATCTAGGCAGGTAGGATTCATTTTCCTTTGGCAAATTGATGTGGCACATAATGTGACCAAAGCTCTAAGTAATGTCATTGCTCCATTGTGTAGATGGGAAAACAAGGCACAAAGAGATTCCATACTTTGTACAAGATCACAGTTCATAAGTGGCAGACTCAGACTCAAACTCAGGCAGTCTGGCTAGGCACTCTGTTTGATATTATTAGATTAGCATTTAAGTCCAGTAAAGATAGCAGAAAAACTGCTTTGCTTTTATTCAAATCATTGCTCTAAGAAATGGAATAAATTGTGTATGAGATATTTACATGTCAAGATGAGCTAGTGCCATAGGATAATGGGAAGGTATATCTGGCATTTTACAGCAGACCAGGGTCAGGCAACAATGTCTAGCATTCTGCCTTGGAAAAGTTGAAATTGTCTGGGTACACAAGATTGAAATAATATTTATTTTAGCAAAACATTTGGAGTCTGTCACTTTTACACCTTGAGGTTTAAAAAACCTGACATTTTCTTAGTCTTAAATTAGTGTAATCTATTTTAGCACCATCATTCTTCATTTTCTAGTTAAGTTAGTTTTATTTAAAAGGGAAGTCTTTATTAAGGCAAATGTTTTCACAGTTAGGTTGTTTAACTTAACCAAACTAGTATCCAAAGTGACTACCTTGAAGTTCGGTAGATTATGAAGTTTAGAACGGTTAAAAACATGTGGTTGGTTTTCTTAAGGAATTTTAAAGCCTCAACTAATATCACTTTCAATTAAGTTTTGGAATATATACAAAATTTTCTTCATTGCCATTAATGTCTGCAATGCCAGGTTGTGGCTATTGGTAGATCTCTAATATCAATTGATACTTGAATTTTTCTTCTAAACATAATTATAAATTGTTTATGTCACCATCTTTTCTAGGAGAGTCTAGCTTATAAAAAAGGAAAATTTCATGCATTTTATTAAGCCCAAGCTTAAGTTTGAAGTTTGCTCTGGAAAAATTATTTAAATGAAGAGAGAAATTGTCAATTAATTAAAAGTTAATATCTTTTTTAAAACTTGTATTTTATGTTCAGGGATACATGTTTAGGTTTGTTATGTAGGTAAATTGTGTGTCACAGGGGTTTGGTGTACAGATTATGTCACCACGCAGGTAATAAGCATAGTACCTGATAGGCAGTTTTTTGATCCTTAGCCTTCTCCCTCCCTCCATCCTCAAGTAGGCCCTGGGATCTGTTGTTCCCTTCTTTGTGTCCATATGTACTCAGTGTTTAGCTTTCACCTATAAGTGAGAACATGCACAATTTCATTTTCTGTTCCTGTGTTAGTTTACTTAGGATAATGCCCTCCAGCTTCATCCATGTTCCTGCAAAGGATATAATCTCATTCTAAGTGTATAGTATTCCATGGTATATATGTACCATATTTTTACAATTTAGTCTACCATTGATAGGCATCTAGGTTGATTCTACGTCTTTGTTATTGTGAATAGTGCTGCAAGGAACACACGTGTACGTACATGTGTCTTTATGGTAGAATGATCTATATTCCTTTGGGTATATACCCAATAATGAGATTACTGGGTTGAAGGATAATTCTGCTTTGAGTTATTTGAGAAATCATCAAACTGGTTTCCATAATGGCTCAACTAATTTATATTCCCACCATCAGTGTATGGGCATTTCCTTTTCTCTGCAATCTTGCCAGCATCTGTTATTTTTTGACTTTTTAGTAATAGCCGTTATGACTGGTATGAGATGGTATCTCATTGTAGTTTTGATTTGCATTTCTGTAATGATGAATGGTGTTGAGCATTTTTTCATATGCTTGTTGGTCTCTTGTATGTCTTCTTTGACAAGTATCTGTTTGTGTCCTTTGCCTAGTTTTTAGTTTTTTTTTGTTTTTTGCTTGTTGATTTGTTTATCATCCTTATAGATTCTGAATATTAGACCTTTGTTGGATGCATAGTTTGCAAATATTTTCTCCCATTCTCTCTGTTTGCTCTGCTGATAGTTTCTTTTGTTTTGCAGAAGGTCTATAGTTTAATTAGGTCCCGTTTACCCATTTCTATTTTTGTTGCAATTGCTTTTGGCATCTTTGTCATAAAATATTTGCCACCAGGCCTGCCTTACAAGATGTCTCAAAAGGAGTGCTAAATATAGAAAGACTGTTACCGGCCACTACAAAAACACACTGAAGTACATGGACCAGTGACACTATACAGCAACCACACGAACAAGTCTGCATAATAACTAGATAACAACATGTTGACAAGATCGAATCTGCATATATAAATACTAGCCTTGAATATAAATGGTCTAAATGCTCAATTAAAACTCACAGAGTGGGAAGTTGGATAAAGAAGTAAGACTCATTAGTATGCTATCTTCAAGAGACCCATCTTACATGCAATGACATCCATAGGCTCAAAGTAAAGGGATGGAAGAAAATCTACCAAGCAAACAGAAAACAGAAAAAAGGAGGAGTTGCTAATCTAATTTCAGACAAAATAGACTTTAAGCCGACTTTAAGATTAAAAGACACACAGAAGGGCATTGCATAATGGCAAAAGGCTCAGTTCAACAAGCAGACCTAACAATCCTAAATATATATGTACCCAACACAAGAGCACCCAGATTCATAAAGCAACCCATAATAGTGGGAGAATTTCAGCACCCCACTGATAATATTAGACCACTGAGGCAGAAAACAAAGATATTCAGGACCTGAACTTGATGCTTGACCAAATGGATCTAACAGATATCCACAGAACTCTCCACCCAAAAACAATTGAATATACGATCTTCTCATCTGCACATGGCACATACTCTAAAATCAACCACCTAATAGACTTAAAACAATCCCCAGCAAATTAAAAAAAACTGAAATTACACCAACCACACTCTTAGACCCCAGAGCAATAAAAATAGAAATCAAGACTGAGAATATCACACAATTACATGGAACCACACAATTACATGGAAATTAACCTGTTCTTGAATGACTTTAGGGTAAATAATGAAATTAGGGAAGAAATCAAGAAATTTTTTGAAATTAATGAAAACAAAGATATACCATATCAGAATCTCTGGGACATAGTAAAGCAGTGTTAAGAGGGAATTTTATAGCACTAAATGCCCACAACAAAAAGAAAGATCTCAAATTAAGAACTTAACATCACAAACCAACCCCCCAACTAGCAGAAGATAAGAAATAACCAAAATCGGAGCTGAACTCATGGAAGCTGAGATGCAAAAAACCATACAAAAGACCACTGAATCCAGGAATTGAATCTTTGAAAGAATTAATGATAGATAGCCCACTAGCTAGGCTAATTAAAAAACAGAGAAGTTCCAAATAAACACAATCAGAAATGAGAAATGACAAAGGGAACATTACCACCGACTCCACAGAAATACAAAAACTCTCAGAAACTACTATCAACATCTTTATGCACTCAAGCTAGAAAACCTAAAAGAAATTGATAAATTCCTGGAAGTATACCACCTCCCAAGATTGAACCAGGAAGAAACTGAATCCTTGAACAGAGAATATCTCTTGTAAAGATGTCTTCAAAATCTCAAACTCCAGTGCTCATTCTTTCAAGAATTCCAGGCATGTCTTACCAGGAATGTCCCCCTGGAGATGATATTGGCATTTTGAAGAAACATTCCCCAAAGAGAACTCACCATCTTCCTCTTTCAAATCCTGTTCCTCCCTAGCCTGTGCTCTCCATATGCTCATCCATTACTGAAACTAGAAACTGCAGAATTGTCATTGACTCATATTTTGTACCTGTTGGCTTTGCTTGCTAAGACAAATTCAAAATGGGGTTGCTAAGTTATTTTTTAATATATTATTTACAAATAACTCCAAACTTACAGAAAATTTGCAAAAATGTGCTAATATTTTTGCATATGCCCTTCACCCAAATTGGTTGCCAAATTGTAACATTTTCTCATATTTGCTTTGCTTTAGGATTCTCTTTATATGTACATATATATGTGTATATATATATATGTAGCATATATATGTACATATGCACACAAACACACACACACATAGATACCAACCAAGACCAACCAATTATATATATTTTTAATATATAATATTTATGTATTTTGTTCAGTTTTGTTTGAAAGTAAGTTACAAAGCATATGCTTTTTCCTTAAATATTGCATTACTTTCCCAGAATAAAAACATTTTTCTATGAAATCACAGTAAAATTTTCAAAACCATAAAAATTGATATTATACTATTATCTAATTCAGAAGATTTATTTAATTTATTCTAATTGTCTCTGACATCTTTTATAGTGTATATTTTACAGGTCCACAAGGCAATGAAGAATCACAGTTGCACTTACTTTTCAAATCTCTTTGGTCTTCCTTGATCTGGGGTGGTTCTTTGGCCTTTCTTTGTATTTTATAACTTTTTACAATATAGGCCATTGATTTTATAGAATGATTTTCAAGACTAGTTTCAGCTTATGCATTGTTGTCAGGAATGTAACAGAATTACTTCTGTAGTGTCCTCAGTGTGTCACATCAGAAGCCTTATGATGTCAGTTTGTCTCATTACTGATTATGTCACCTTTGATCACTTGGTTAAGTAATATGTTGACCTTTTTCCCTCTCATTTACTTCTTCACTTGCCATGAACACTTGGGTGTTTAATTCTGAAATTCTACCAAATTCAGACGTTATCCTTCATTCTTTTGGGCTTTGCCCAGACACTAGTTTCATAACTGTGCCTCACTTACAAACTTTTCTTCCACTTTCTTGCCAAATTTGCATCTTTAAAATGCAAATTTGGGAATGAATTTTCCACACCTTTATTAATTAACACTTTCAGTTCTACTCAATTCCTTATAGTCGCATTTCCAAACTATCTTATATGGAACATTAGCTTTTCAAAATATCCGAGCATCTAAAGGGATATTTGGTGAAATAGTGTTGGGAATTTTATTTTTATTAAGATACCTTGCGGAACCATATACATTAGCACATTGAAGACTATGAGAAGTTTTACAGAAAAAAATTGAGCGTTTCTCACACTTTCTTAAAAAAGAAAACTTTTGTTTGCTAGTCCCCGTAAATAACCCAATAAATAAGTGTTTTATGGAGTTAGTATTTTATAAAACACCTTTAGGAAACTGTCACTGGATAGCCATACTCTTCAGCTAGACTTACGTGATTCACCCCGCCTCCCTTCTTCACCAACCCAAAGTTGATTATTCTTGCTGCCAATATCTCTCTATCGTCGGTCAGAACTGTTACTTCTACCTGATGCTCATGTCTTCTTACTGCATAATGCCTTCTGTCTACAAGACTGTTGTGAAACTATGTTTGGAATGCCCTTTGCTCTCCCACCTTCCACCCTTCTCCTGAGTCCCTTATTCTCTTAAGAACCAGTTCACAGGTGGCCCTGCTCTCCCAAATCTTCTCTGCTCACTTCTCTCCTCCCTATTTGTGTCCCTCTACTGAAGACTTATTGCATATGATGATCCTAGTCTGTTTAGCTGCTATAACAAAATACCGTAAACTGGGTGGCTTATAGACAATAGAAATTTATTTCTCCTAGTTCTAGAATCAGGAAAGTCCAAGACCGAGGCTCTGACAGATTCACTACTTGGTAAGGGCCCACTTCCTCATAGATAGTCATCTTCTCAACTCTAACCCATACTTACAGTGTGGAAGGAGCAAGGGGTCTCTCTCAGACTTCCTTTATGAGGGCACTAATGCTATCCATGAGGGTCCCCTCATCCTCCACCATGACCCAATCACTTCCCAAAGGCCCACCTTCTAATAACCATCACCTTAGGGGTGAGGATTTTGGCATGTGAATTTTGAGGGCACACACACATTCAGACAACATTCATGACAATTACTTATTTGCCCCTCTGCCTCTGTCCTCACTTGGTGAGCTTCTTATATGCCTTGTAAACATCATGGTATTTGGAAGCTCTGAGTGTTGACTGTTGAATAACTGAATAAACACAGACTTGACATTTTCTACATACTGATTTTATCTGGTGGATTTGTTAACATTGGCTATACCTAATGACCATATCAGATTATTGGTTCTGAAGGAATTTTTGTATCAAGCCCAAAGCCAAATAGAAATTTTTATTTTTCGTTCCCCTTTTCTCATACAACTCACCTGTATTTAGAAATATGTGTTACAAATTATATGAAAGAAATAACTTAATTCTTTTATTATAATATTAGTCAAAAGCAGCAGGTAACAGACATATTTCCATTTCATTTACTTTATAAGATTTGTGAATTAAGAAGATATCATTTTATTGCTTAGTAACCAGAGAAAACTTTCTGGTCTATATGTATTTTACATTTCTGAAGCATAACTAATTTTATAATCTGGAAGAATATGTGAGTTTAATAAATTTTGCTTATAAGATAATTCGAAGTTTCTAGCCACAGATTTTCTGGTTTTTCTGTTCATTCAGTATGTTATCACTAATCTTTTTCTCACTTCAGATATTTGGGTATCTAATGATATTTAAAAAGAAAAAATATAACATGTGGTTAGTACAGTGTATCTAGTTTCTTTGAAATTAAATTTAGAACTTGATAGCTAGTCTTAAATCATTTTTCTTGATAAATGTGTATTACTGCATTTAATAATCAGAAATCCCATTTTCTTCAACTTACTGTAAACAGGTGAATATATGGTGATAAACAGTGTTCTTGCATCATCTATGACTTTTATAAGCACAGCTTATCTTGAAATATTCTTTACCTTCTTGCAGTTAAAGATGTGATCTGTTAGAGGCTTCCATTTGTTAAATAGCATTGAGAAAAGCCTTAGCTATGACACCTGTGCATTCTCAACTTCGTATTTTCCCACTTTTAGTCACCACAGGACCGGATACTTTATTATCATAACAGGAAAGCAGGGTCATCTAAAAGGGTCAAGATGTGGACTCTTTCCTAATCAGAGACCTCAGAGCCTGAAGGAGTGCAACTTGGTTCCTGTCCCTTTGGAGACAATTATAGGGGAGTAAACTTTTCCGTAGTAGGAGAGATACTGTGATTTTTTTCTGTATTGCTCTCCAATCTGTCAAGAATGTGTTTGAAATCAGATGTTGAACTAAACTCTAGGTTTAGTTTTATTTCAAATGCATTCCAGACAGATTATAGCACAGGATAGGGTATATCACTGAGCGTCCCTGCACACTGTGACTCATAAGGAAACCCCTTTTACAAGCTGCCAACAAATCAAGAGCTTGGGTTACCAGGGGTTGAGCAAGCACAGATGCAGAGTGAGCTGGAATGGAGCTGGGCAGGGACACAGTGTGCATTCCAGGTTGGCAAAAGTGCACAGTTTACACTTGCAAGGCAAGGTTGGTGCTTGAGAACAGTCAAGGAGGCTGATAAATACTTAGTAAATCGAGCTAAGAATGCATGATTTTCTCTTCCTGCATACTCCTAATGTTTCAAAGCTGAGATATTAATTGTTAAGTTTCCAAAGTCCTTTCTTTGTTGTTAATGGGTAAGCCATTTAAAAACATAGTTCTGATCCAACCCCAAAATCACAGCTCAACTTGTAATGCTGCAGTATGTGGTGGCTTGAATCAGCATTACCATACAAGGCAGCTTTGAATTCCTCACAGTAACCTTTTATTACTGTTTTTAAGTTTCTCAAGCACTGCCAAATATCTTGAACTTTGTGGAATGATTATAAACTTTATAAACATAAACCTTTGATTCCTCTTTGAAATTCTGCTAAAGAAGGCCAAAATTATATTAACCGTGCATATATTTCAAAATCAAAGACCTGTAATATCATTTTGATTGTGCACTCTTGGAAAAAATTTGTTAGGATCATTGGACAATTGATAAAGGGGCATTGCAGCAGCTGTGCTGGTTTTCAGGAAAAAAATGATACAACCCAGGAACAATGTTTGGGCTGAAGAGCGGGCCTGCATGCCTGGTTGTTTGCAGATGCCTTGGCTATTTAGAAAGCTGCCCCTTTAAAATCTCCAAAACATTTTGTTAGAAACACTTCATAATGGAAGTATGTTTCCCTTGGCACCTCAGCACAGCAGTTCTTGCTTTCATTTCAAAATATGAGAGATTTCATTAGAAACAGAAAGGGTTTTGTCTTTTGCAAGCTGACATGATGCATGGCCCGGAATCAATCCGATGTGGAGCAACTCCTTAAGGAGAGAAGAGCTTTCTCAAAGAACAGGCAACAGCTTTTGGAAGCTGCAAAGGCACTTGGAAGAAATCTCTGTGAAAGGGCAAGCAAGCAAAAGAAAACTATTTTTATGTGGTGCTGACATTGTGACCTGACATAGTTCATATGAAAGGGAAGAAGACATACATTCAGTGTTTAGTATGGCATGGTGAACACGAATTCACACATCAGGGCTTGATTGCCAGGGTGTGAATTCCAGGTCTTTCACTTCTTAGCTTGGTGGCTTTTCAAATTACATAATCATCATAATTCCACTGTCCTCAGTTATTTTATCTGTAAAATGATATAATAACATACCTACCCGAAAGGGTGGTTGTGAGGATTGAGTTTATATGTATAAAGTAAATATAGCATTGACTAGAGCTACTTTTTGAAAGAATGCAAAGAAAATTTAAAATAGAACAGGGTAACTAAGAATAGACTTTATCTTAAAAAGGTTTCCAGTAAATTTACTCTCACATGATAACACTTGCCCAACACACACACACACAGACACATACACACTCACTTGCTCTCACACACACTCACACTTGCTCACACACACACACAGTCAGAACTCACACATATGCATGCAAGAGATGATAAAGAGTCATTCTAATGTTTTTACCTCTTCTATTTGTAAAATCTATAAGTACTTTGGAAAAGGTTCTATAATTACCTGCAAAGATCTTCTAGATGGGAATAAGTCATAGAAATTCCATTTCATTTTATAAGTTAAGCATCAAGAACCTATCTCAGCCTTTGATAAGGATATTGAATCTTCCCTCTGAGATGCCACCCCTTTAAGGCAGGGCTGTTATGTTTGCTGTTGTATGCCAGCCATGGGAATGGGGAGAGAGGAATGCTTAATAAATATTGAGTGGTGATGATAATTCATAATGGTGTCTTATAGTTAGTTACGTTACAGATTTTGCAAAACAGCCTGGGCTATTTCCTGGTAGAAGCAAATGCTAGGTGCTTTGCCATTTATTAAAAAAAAAAAAACAAACAAAAAAAAACATGGCATGGAAAATCAATTCAAAATGAAAGCAGTGGACCTCGGCTGTCCTCTAGCTCCTCTCTTCCTTGCTTCCATTTCACACCCATCCACAGACTTTGTTTGGAACAAGGGAAGAGAGAGAAAATGTGTCTGGAAAAAAAAAAGAAAAGAATGTCCTTTTTGACTTTGTCAATCAGAGTTGCCAATACTCTCACCTCCTCCCTTATAATTCTTGCTTACAAACACTTAAATTCTTTGAAGGTATCTTTTCTAAATTTTATCAATTGCAATTAAAAATATGTAATTTATTTAAAAAGTTGGCAGGAAAGTAAGAAATCAGGTAAGTCACTGATGACAAATACTATCGCATACCATCTTTCTTTGGAAAACTGCAAATGTTCACAAACTTCAAGATGCAGCACTAGATTTTAACTCTACTATTGCATTTATCACAATGGATTGCCAGTTTGTTTAAATACATCTCTCATTTATGAGATATGACACTAAACTTCTTGAGGCCCAGGTCTACATTGTATAAAAGTTTGTACCCACAGTATTCTGGAGTTCATGGGTGACTAATAAATCCCGACTTCCCCCAATCTTCCTTAAATAAGTGTCCTTTATTTCATAGAATCTGGAGAACAAACAAGGTCCTGTATTCTACGTTTTTTTCCCACTGAATCTTTAGCAGCACTAAAGGTGTTTCTCACTTTAGCACCTGGAGTGTTGAGGATTCCATTTTTTCCCCATAGAAATTCAAGAACTGAAGACTCTCTGTGAAAATACAGGCCTTCTGTTTGCTCCATAACTGTGATCCTAACCTCTGGAATGTACTGTCCTGAAAATAGTGCTTGCCAGAATTTCTGAATCTAGAATATTATAAACATTCCTGATGTTTATACACTCTCAAATAGAGTTTATAGAATTAAGTTTCTTAAGACTGCACAACTGTATAAATCCCTAAGCAAAGGAAGGAGAAAAGTAGGTAAGTAGATAAGAAGATGAAAGTTAATATCCCAAAAAATGCATTTATATAAGTAACCAATTGTATGAATTTGTATTAATAATATTTTATAGCATACAGAGAAAATGTGTTTTATAGAAATTCTCTTTTATGTATCAAATAATTCTGTTCAGTAGATGTTAGATATCCTGGCCACATAACAAATGATCCCCAAATTCAGCAGTATAAAACAACCATTTATTATGCTTATAGAGTCTGTGGTTCAGGATTGGACAGTGGGTTTAAGGTTTTCTCTGATGTCAGGGGCTTCAGCTGGAAGACTAGAGGCCCAGGATTGGAACTGTTTGAAGATTTGTTCACCCAGGTTTCCGGCAGTCGATGCTGGCGTTGGGCTGGGAGCCTCAGTTCCTATCCATATGTGTCTTTCCACATGGACTCTCTGGGTGGAAAACTTTGGGTTTCTCCACAGTATTAGGACTTGGTTTCAAAGGCAAGCATCCTCAGCATAGATGGTGGGGGAGAGAGAAAGAGAGCAATAGAAAGAGAGAGAAAGAGAGTGAGAGTGATCTTGGAGAGCTCCTATCATCTCTGATGACCTTGCCTAGCAAGACAGACATGCTGCAGTCTGTTAGTCCAGGCAGTAATGAAATTTTACTCAGTTTCAAGGAGAGGGATGATAGACTCCAGATGATTGTCAACAAGGTTCTCCAAGAACACACGGGACCAGAAATATTGCTATGACCATTTGTGAAAATGTAATCTGCTGTATAGGGATTGACAGTCCTGTTTTGTAGGTGAGAAATTGAGGCACAGCTTAAATGGTTATTCACATCCCCACAGATGGTAAGTGGAGGGTACACCCTTCAATCCAGTTCTTTTGACTTAGCAACATAATTTTGCCACTACACTACAACTGTGGAGAGCCAAACCTTCACTTGCACACTCCACTTATATCAAGAGATGAATGACTTTTGATGAGATGTATTTTGTTCTTTCATTTGTTAAAATATAATTATGAGACTTCTTATGAAACACATTAAACTGAGAACATTAATAAGAGAAAATTATAATAAAATTCCAAGTTTGCCCTGAACTATGAGCCGAGAACTTTATTGTATTTTGAAATAATTTCAGGCTGATAGAAAAACTGCAAACAATATTACAAAGAATTTGTTTACCCTTAACCCAGATTATTCAACTGCTAACATTTTACCACATTTGCTTTCTTATTCTCTATGGTACTTTTTCTAAAACATTTATGTGTAGGTTGCAGATATGATACTCCTTTATCCCCAAATACTTACTTCAGTGTGTCTTTCTTTCTTTCTTTCTCTCTCTTTCTTTCTTTCTTTTTCTTTCTTTCTTAAAAATCGATATTCTTTTGCATGATCATGGCAGGAAATTAAATATTATATAATACCATTGTCTAATATATGGACCTTATTGTTAGCTACAATTTAAATAGACACTAGAATAGAATAATTTTTTTTTCAGGAAAAGCAGCAAGTCAATATATTTCCTTTTGTCTTCTCACAAAGGAAAATGCTGGTGTTCAAAGGAGTAACTACTACCCTGGACAGGTTCGTGATTCTTTAAGATATGTAGGTTTTAAAAAATAAAGCTAATTTCTCTAGGAATTATTTTTCTCTGTATGAGTTTGCTTTTAGCAATACTCTTCTCTGTCAATAAGATGGAAATATAAGATTTCTATCATTTAGAGGACCCAAGTGAAAACAGTGTAGCTAATGAAGAATCTTCTTAAACTTTTAAGAGCAGCTAATGAAACTGGAGCTAATAGAAGTAACAAAAGTAACTGTAGCTAATGAAGCTAATGAATGCAGAATGAAACTGTAGCTAATGAGTCATTGGGCTGCAGTAATTAGGCTGATTCAATGTAATATACATGAAATATATTCATTTTTTTCTTTTTATCCATATCTGGATTATGGTAAACATTTAATTCCTCTTTGATGTAGTTTATTAATGAATAAAACCATAAATTAATATATCAAATAGTTAAAACAGAGAAGGAAGAGAATAGATCAGGAATAAGTTCGGGAAAGAAAGTAAAATTTAGAGAAAGAAAAGTTTAGGAGAAACATTCAGAAAGGCAGAAAAAATGAAAAAAGAAGATAGGAATGGGTGATATGTTGTCATCTATCGCATGGTTTATGTATAGATGAAGTTAATGGATACAGCAATTAGTGGCTCATAATAGTACTAGAAAATCAATGTACAAACTGGGACCTGAGATTTCAGAGGCCCTAGGGGAAAGGGAAAATAAGGAATTAACATTGTTGAAACATTTAATACCACAACCTTTTCTGTAGTTTGTTGTCAGTTAAGCAGATCCTTGATACCCTTTGTAATGCAATGAGTACTCAGAATTTTTTAGGTCTCAGAACTTGCAATATCTATTGTGGAAGTACAAAAACTGCTGATATAATTTAACCAGAAAAGAGAAAATACACTAAACTTATTGCTACCTGGAGAAATATAGAGTAACATGAAAATCATTTCAAAACTGTCTTTGACATGACACATTTGACAAGGACACTGGAGCCCTTTTTGGTAAGCTGTTTATCACATATGAATCATAACTTTTGTCTATTGACTTCTTCATCTATATCTCTAGCCAGAGGATTTTCTTGAGCATTCACTTTCGGGTCCCAAACTGCCCGCTGTACTCCTCCACTTGCCTCATGCTCAACTTACTCCCAAGTGAACTAATCATTTTTCTCTCAACGTAGCTCTTCCCTAAGTGGATTTCCCATTTCTGTTGCGGTCACCACCATTCTTCCAATGGGCAGGGTTGTCTTTGACTCTTCCCTGTCCTTCAGCTGTACAGTGATCATGCCTCATAGATTCCATTTTTGCAATGTTCCTTTTAATCCATCCACTTACCTAGGGAAACAGTGAAAGCAACTCTCGTACTAGAGAAGATATTTTGACATTGCAAACAGCTGCTTCAGCATTACCTGTCAGTGACAGGTCTTTGTTACTTTCATTTCTGTTACCTGCTTGTCGCCTCCATGAGCCTCTGAACAACTGAGAGCTTACCCTCAGTTCCTCAACATCCCAATGTGACACAATGACTTAGTAAAGGGTGAACTAAGGGTGTTTCAGGATGAACATATGATCTTCATTATTTATTTATCTGTGCCAGTTAGGGAAGGTTAACTCCTATGACCAACAAGCCCAGTGTCAGTGGCTTGAATCAATAACTGGATATTTCTTGTCCACATTATGTTTCAGTGCACAATACTGCAAAGGAGAAAGCCTCCTTGATCTCTTGGCTCCACCGTCTTGGCCTGAGTTGTCATGGCAAAGCCTGAAAAAGACTACACTGCTTCTTTCCGTGGTCTCTTGGCCTAAACTCAATCAGAAAGCTCCACACAACTACAGTGGATGCTAGGAAATACAGTTGCACTGGAAATAAATTTGGAGATCATCTAGGCAGTGTTTGCCATGCTATCCTTCTACATCTCTGCTTACAATAGTAAACTAGCAGTGTCTTTCTGCTGACAATGGCCCCCTAAGCTCCCTGATTCACTCCCACTTATTTCCACTGTGTTCCCCTCTCAAACTCCATTTGATGAGTTTTTTAACTGTTTTGCTTAGGTTGCATGACTCTGTCCCCTGATCATAAACTTGTTTGTCTATGTGTAAAACAACTGGAGACAATTAGATTTTTTTTTTCTGGGAAATTTGGAATCAGAACCAAGAGGCAGCCAGTCAGTCTCTCAGTGTGACAATATTTGTAACCTATGAACTCAGAAATTTTAGGGCACCCATCTTTACTAACTGATCTTGCAGTCTAAGGAGCAGAGAGACTGTGCGTACAGAGAAAGAAAAAAGAAGCAGATACACAGGGAGGAACTTGGAGGGAGGGGAAAAAGACCTGGTGGCTGCCCAGGCCCGGCTTCTGTTCCATCTGTTGGCTGACTACTTCTTGTACTCCTGCCTGTACCCTTATAATGATCAATGCTTTTGATATTAGAAAAGATAAATAATCCTAACCAAGAAGACACCCTTCCTAATTGCACAAAGAATTTGAAGCAGACTAAAATGAGAATTCATACAACATTGTCTAGAAAAAGGATTTAAATCATAATTGCTATGTTAGTGGAGGTTCAGATTTGGTTCAAAGCTTCCTGGAATTCAAAATGAAAAAAAAAAAAAAGATACAGTTATCTCAATTTCAGAAAGGAAGAAATATACACCTTTCTTTGGGGAGTGAAGCCCTGTTAGTATTAAGATCTAATAGTAATTTCTTAGGCATGTAAAAATGATTCATATGTGAGAGTTCATAGTCTTCCCTCAATTCATCCAGACTGTCAAAGAGAAACCCAATTTTCACATGTCAAGGCAAAGAGCAATGCTGAGAAACTGAGAAGAAAATTTGAATCTCCATTCTGTTATTATTCAGGCCCTTATAAAATATTTTTAATATCCTTGACCTTCTGTTGTTATTAATATATACTCTGTTCTTGAGCCTTCCCCTCTCCCCATTTGGCTAGCATTTCATTTTCTGTTAGTATTCTTTACTTCAGGCCTATTGTCTCTAGAATATAAAACCCATGAGAGCAGAGATCTTGTTTACCTTTATCACATCATTGGTCCCAGTGCCTGAAACCATTCCTGACATATAGCAGATAATAAATATTGATTGACTAAGCAAATCAATGAATGAAGTCATGGAGAGAAGTAGAGATGGCAGAGTATGAGAGAAAAGAAATTGGGCAGATTAAGATTTGGAGAACTTGTGGAGAGAGCAGCTGGAGGTATGAGAAAGGCAGGTAGCAGAGAAGAGGGGATTTTAACAAGTGTTGCTGAGGGTTATGTAATTGGATCCTTGTACTGTCATTTTTAAAAACACAAGTGATTTTTTTTAGTTAAAAAAATACTGATGGTTATTTAGGTATGTTTCTTTTTTCTTTTTTTTTCTTTTTCTTTTTTTTTTTTTTTGAGAGAGAGTCTTGCTCTCGTTGCCCAGGCTGGAGTGCAATGGCGCGATCTAGGCTCACTGCAGCCTCTGCCTCCTGGGTTCAAGTGATTCTCCTTTCTCAGCCTTCCGAGTAGCTGGGATTACAGGCATCCACCACCACACCCAGCTAATTTTTTGTATTTTTAGTAGAGACAGGGTTTCACTATGGCAGGCTGGTCTCGAACTCCTGACCTCAGGTGATTCACCCGCCTCGGCCTCCCAAAGTGCTGGGATTACAGGTGTGAGCCACCACACCTGGCCTACTTAGCTATGTTTTTTTTTTTTGCTCTGTTCTTTAGAAACTTGACCAAATGAGTTCCATCTCAATTAGTAAAACTCTTACCTGATTTATTATGGCTTATTCAGATGTCACTTAATTCATTTTGTTATTCACCATTTTGGGGGCACATATCATGTGTTAAGTGCAATATTTGGTTCTAAGGAAATAAACATGAAAAAATTATATTTCTGCACTGAGGTAGGGCAATGATATCAGTAAACTAGTAGTATAGATCAAGATGTATGTGAGGAAAGATGAGTTTCAAACTTGAGGGGATGGGGAAGGGTCATGGATCAGTTTCTTAGAGGTAACTCTTTGCAAAGTCATGGAGGTATAAAGGAAGCTACTAAATTCAAAAAACTGCAAGCATTCAGTTATGGCTAGATGCCCATGTGTGTACATGAAAAGGGTGGGAAAAGAGGCTGAATCATTGTTATATTTTTCAGTAAGGGAATGCTAATATGTTCGCTGTATTGCACTCTGGCAGAAGAAAAGAGAATGAATCTGTGATAGTATAAAAATATATATGATCTTTCCTTCCATTTCCTGGCATATAACTCCTAAAATCATGGACTTTCCAAAGTGTTAGATGTAATCTATTAGTAATAATATGTTTGTGTATGTGAATAAGTTGACTGATGGCTGGCAGCCCCTAAGTAGCTTCAGGATAGGGGCTGGTCAATAGAAAGACCAAAGCAGGATTATAGGTGGGGTTAAGACTTCAAGCTCCCCCCACCCACCTTCCAGGGAAAGAAGAATGGCTGAAGGCTAAGTTGAGAACCAATGACCAATAATATCATCAAGCATGTTTATGTAATGAAGCCTCCATAAAAAAACCAAAATGAAAGGATTCTTGGAACTTCTAAATAGCTGAAAACATTCTGTTTTCTGGAGAGTGATACATCATACATCCAGAGAGGGAATGGAAGCTCAGTGCCCCTTTTCATATGCCTTGCCCTATGCGTCTTTCTGTCCTTTGTAATATCCTTTATAATAAACTGGCAAATATAAGTAAATTGTATCCCTGAGTTCTGTGAGTGGGTCCAGCAAGTTAATAGAACCCGTATAAAGGGTTGTAGGAAACCTGATTTATAGCCGGTTGACCAGAAGCACAGATAAAGCAACCTGGGGCTTGAGATTGGTATTGGACGTGGGGAGCAATCTTGAGAAAGTGAGCGCTCAACCTGTGGGATCTAACACAGCCTCCAGGTAGATAGCATTAGAAGTAAACTGGAGGGCACCCAGTTTGTGTCTGCTGCACAATTTGCCAATTGCTAGGTGTGTGGGGAAACATCCCCTTATGTCTGGTGTTAGAAATGTGTTGATGAAAGCTGGGTATGGTGGCTCATGCCTATAATCCCAGCACTTTGGAAGCTGAGGCGGGTGGATCACCTGAGGTCAGGAGTCCAAGACTAGCCTGGCCAACATGGTGAAACCCTATTTCTACTAAAAATACAAAAATTAGCTGGGCATGGTGGGGGGCACCTGTAATCCCAGCTGCTTGGGAGGCTGAGGCTTGAACCCAGGAGGCAGAGGTTGTAGTGAGCCAAGATCATGGCACTGCACTCCAGTCTAGGCAACAAGAGTGAAACTCCATCTAAAAACAAAACAAAAAAGAAAAAAGAAATGTGTGGTGAGTAGGAGAAAATGAGTTTATTTTTTTTTCCTCAGTATTCTCAGGATTAGAACAATGTTTCTTAAAGTGTAAGCATCAGCTGGGAAATTGTTCAGAATGCAAATTCTCAGGCCCTATCCAAAATCTACTGAATCAGAAACTAAGGGAAGTAGAGTCCAGTAATCTGTATTTAACAAACTCTGCAGGTGAATTTGATGCATGTTAGAGTTTGGGGACCACTGAATTAGAACAAGGGACCTGATAGGAACTTACGATATACCTGGTGAGAAATGGTAAGTTTATTAGCCCAAGTATTGGTTATAGTAGTGGAGAAATAGGCATAGACAGATTCAAATAAATGTTTCAGATGTCCAGATAAGTCAGCATGGGAGGAACACTAAGGAATAAGTTATCACTTTTGAGAGACAGGCGACAGTGGTGCTTAATAGACGTATAACAGTGACGTGTGGCTTTGAAAATGGATCAGACAAAATGAGATGTCAGGAGGAGCAAGCCAAGCATAGTCCAGTAACCAGAACCCCAAGGACATCAGTGTCTCCTGCCCTGACTCCGCATATTGCTGGCCATGAAAAGTGAAATCTTACCTAAGAAAGGTGTCCCCAAATGATGTTCCGGGCTCATCTCACAAGCCAACAGAAACCCCAAACTTTAGATTCATACTTATTTACAAACATACCTTTTAGTTATCTAAACAATGCTGAATCTAAACAATCATACATTAGTAAAATAGTTTTGTTCTGGGCAGCACGTGCCTAGACCTCACGGTATGAATTGTGCTTGGATGAGTCAACCATAGCAACTCTGTTTCCCCTTGCCTCTGATGTGAATGAGCAGGTGACGTATTTGTAGCTAATGAAGTGGAAAGGCAGGTGAATCAGCTGGGGGCTCCTGGAAAAGATTTTCTTCCTTGTCTAGAGAGTAAAATACCCTTTTGCCACTTCTCTTCTTTATTATTTTGGATGATGTCATATGACGGAGTGGTGCTTGAATGAGGGGATAAATGAGAATGGAAGGCAACACATAGAGGATGGAAGAATAAGAGGTTAAAATAAACTTGTTCTGAACCAAATTTGGGTTAGTCTACATCTTGTCTTAAAACCACTCTTAGTTAGGTTTTTAGTTACTTACAGCCAAAGCGTTCCTGATGACCCACCTTTCTCTAGGAAACTACCAGAACTAACCGTAGCCTGCCTCTCAGCCCTGCTTATCACACCTGGCCTCTAGATTTTTCAGCCTCACTGGAATCCTGATACCCACTCTACTTTGTACTTCCAATCTGGCCCTATCTCCTCCTACACTCTTATCTCTGTACCCACTGACATCCAACTTCTGTGAAGGGCAGACTCCTTTGTACTCTCAAACTCTTCTTCTCCAACTGACCTCTAGTTATCCCCAAAGTCTGTTTCTTCTGTAGTATTTCAAGTAGAGTCTGGCACAATCCCTGTAGGACAGGCATCTTCCTCACTCTCTACTGTTATTCCCATTAAAGGCTGTTTGTTTCCTAACAGTCACAGCTCTTTGAGGTGTAGTACATGGGCTTAGACTTTACCACCCATCTCCACCCTGAGTTTTCATCTTCCATCAGATTCTACAATACTCCACGTTCTCTGATAACTTTAGCACTGGCTTACTCTTCTCTCCACCATTTTTCCTGTTGTTATTCTTGATGAGTTCGATACATTATTTCCATTCAACACTTGGGCCTGATATTTCTTAGATGCTTCAAATCCGGCAGTGTTGTCCTCCATCCCCCTGAAATAGGGAGAGGAGGAGAATCAATGGAATATGGCCAAAAAGTGTCTGTCTAGATTCCCTAAATCCAGCTCTCCCTTGAACTATAGCATGACTTCATAGTCCATTAATATTTATGGAGAAATCAACTCTCATATTAGTCTCTGTATTCACTAATGACTGACCCTAGTAAAGATAACTGGGTACAAGTTGGTTTTGTTATTGGCTGAGGGACAAGATACCCTGGTGAGAAGTATCACTGAAAAAAACTGATAGCAGCCTTCATAAATGTCATCATAAAATACCATTCAAAACAAGTATACAAAGTTAATGGCATCTTTTGAGTGCTTCAAATTATATTACCAGATTAAATAGAAGCTACCATGACATGTTCTCTGTGAAAGAACAAAATAATTAGCCAAGGCTATTTAAGCATTAAGTAAATATATGAAAAAAGATCCTACTACTCTATTAACCAAGCCAGAATATGTTTTTTTTGTGGTCAAAACACATCCACATACCCCAGCAGTGAGTCCTTTTCATACATGTGGGCATTCAGTACAATCATCAAAGTTGTCAGTGAGCATTTAAATCAGCAGAGGTTAAGAAGGGGCAGATTAGTAAGAAATTGTGGTAATGTGCCTTTTTATGGAGACATTGATAGAATCTTAAGTTTTCCAAAGAATGAAGTGAATACCCAGAAGACAAGTTCAGGTATGCCAAGGCATCTCAAGACAAAGACTGAATACTGATCTTGGGTGTTGGTGTCTCTTTGGTAACTATGGTGAAGCTGGATGAGCTTTAAACACTACGTGTTGGAAATTCTTTGAGAATGAATCAGTGATGAATCCCTTGCCTTTGGTGAAATTTGGGCTGAAATACTTCAAAGTCAGAATTGGAAATCTATGCTTCAAGACTTCAGTAGTAGAAGTTTCAGCTAGAGTTGATGAAAAGAAAGAACAATACGTTGCCCCTCATTTCAAAAGAAAAACGAAGAAAGGTAGGTAGGTATATAGGTACCATGCAACAAATATAAAGGCCAGTATGTCTCAAGAGCAAACCAGATTTCCTAAGAGAATTGACTGTGTTAGTAGCAGATGGGTTCTGTTTCAGTTTATTCTCACTTAGCCATGTCTGGGAAAAGTTAAGTTGTACAATTTTGTGGACATAATGCTGCAGAAAATAAAAATATATTTGTTGCCATTTAAGATAAAGATACGAGCAAGCATAAAGTGATCTTTATAGACAGTAATGATACTTGTGATGTTAGCATCTAAAATTGCATGCAGAATTAGATTACTTTAGATAAGGTAACAGGTATCCAAGTCAAAAGATACTTTTGCATGGCTGAAGAAGGGATCATGCAGAAGGAATAAATATGTATGCCTGACATGCACATATGCATGTGTGTGTGGTGGAGCAGAGTGGAGAGGTGGAATGTAAAGAGAAGTACTATTGGCCAAACAGGAGCTGAAAAGAAAAAAGTCAACTTATTCTGGGTATGTGTCAGAGAAAACTGCTACTCCCACTATGACAGAAATAATTTCAGACTGAGGGAAAAAAGTCTTATGGCCTGCTAGTAGGAAGAATGAATCTACCACTATTCCCCATTTTCTTCCTGTCTCACGATAAATTTCCATGAAAAAATTCATCTTTAATGATTTTTTTACATATAAAGATACCAAACAGAGTTGCAACGCAAGTATAAAGGAAGGTTTGTTAGATCCAGCTGAAATAAAGTCCTCCCAAATTTCAATTAAAATTACATGTTCTCTTTCTTTAAAAAAGAAAAACTCCTGCATGACCAAAAACAACATAAAAGTTCTGATTTTAAAGTTTCATAAACCTTATCTTTTCTCCATAATGAAAAGTCTAGTTTCTGTTTGGTCCTGTCAGAGGCAGGCTTTATTTTCGTTCGGGTAATTTTTATCCTTGGAGACATCGCCCCCTGCTGTAATATGTGCTTAGTTGCAGAAGCATTTTTCACTCGAAAAGGATATGATCAAAATGATGCAATGATTATTAAAGTGAAAGAAACTTTATTTTGAATAATATACGTATCATTCATTTCATTTAATTTTCATAGTGCATAGTTATGTATAGAAGTACACAGGGAAAAATAAACATTAGAAATACCTAACCATGGAAGTGTATAAGTGAAGACATTTGATATATCCATGGATAGGCTTAGAAGTATTACAAACAGGATCCATTAGAAAAGAATAAAAACCATGCAAAAAAAGAAAAGAAAATCTTAACCATGGCAGGTAAGTGCAATCAGTATAAATCATAGTTTCCTGGGTACGAAAACTACATATTCTTTGGATTAAAAGCAAACAGGTGGCTTAGCTTTTATGTCCAACCCAGAAATTATCTATAGTAGTAAAAAGTGTATAGGCCAGGCACGGTGGCTCCCACGCCTGTAATCCCAGCACTTTGGGAGGCCAAGGTGAGCAGATCATCTGAGGTCAGGAGTTCAAGACCAGCCTGGCCAACATGGTGAAACCCTATCTCTACTAGAAATACAAAAATTAGCTGGTGTGGTGGCGTGTGCCTGTAATCCCAGCTACTGGTGAGGCTGAGGCAGGAAAATTGTTCCAAATAAAAAAAGTAAAAGTAAAAAGTGTGGACACTGTTATACCACATGTGATACTAAAATATTCAAGGCCACAGATGGAAGTCAACAACTTACAAAGAAAATACTGAGAGGTAGTAGGATACATAAAAAAATAGAGAAACGCAATAAAGGAAATGCCATCTCTGTCTAAATCAGAAAAGAGTAAATGCATAGCCATTAAAACAGCAGCTCTACATACTACACTGCATTTCTCTTTCTTAAAAAGCATTCATTGTGTATCATTACAAAGGTCGGTGAATAAGATGAGGCAATAAATGTAGAGCCTTGGTATTAGGGCAAATTTAGTTTCCTTTTCATTTTACACATAAGGGAAAAAAGCATAGAACTAGAAACGCTCATCTTTCCATTCACTACACTAACTTTTAAGTGTTTGGCACAAATGGAATAGAGACGTGAAGTTTAATGAGATCCAAGATTCCAACTAAATGATTTCACATTTGAAAAGCTATGGAAAGACAAAATTCTTTACTGTTTAACAAATCAAATGCTCAAAGCAAGTTTAGAAGTTGAGGCAGAAAAAAAAATTGATTTAAAAATGGCAAAAAAATTTAAAATCTCTTGGTTTCCTTTACAGTTTTATTTTTTTGCCTTTTATTTTTTTTTCAAATTGCATTTTACAGTAGAAATGCAGACCACTTTGGATAGCTACGGCTCAATACTGATGGATGCCCTCTTCCTAAGACATCCTCTTCTTACATTCTACTGAACAGAAAACCATCCCTTCTACTGGCATGAACTTCTGCCCAATGAGGCATTTGCTGCAGCAGGAGCACAGAAAGCACTCTGTGGATGCATGCCAGCTGAAATTGTTATAGGTCACCCGCTGCACTTCTGGGTCGATGGCATTGTGGCATCCTTGACACACCTATTAAGAAATAATACAAGAGAAGAGAATGAGAGATCAAGTTGTAATGGTAACATTTTCATCTTAGGACAAACTGAACACATTTCTTTAGATGATAAATTAAAACTTATAATGACAATCTCAGAAATACATGATGGAGGGTGGCCTTCTAGTTAACCTTTTTGGCCAACTGTTAATGGAGGTCACTATGCTGAGCAGCCTGAGAAATAACAGGTGAAGGCCAAACAGGTGATTTGGTGCATGTAAGAAAACTTCATGGCATTCAAGGCAGAAAGTCTTGATGGCAAGTTCCAAAGCTGTTTGCTTAGTTCTGATATATTTTATCAGATTGCACGTTTGTAAGGACACAAGTTTATGAGATGATTTTTCCTTGTTCATTAAGGCTTTGAAGTGTTAATTTTACCTGTCTTATCTATGACATGAGATTATTAACACCACTAATTTCTAGACAGTAGTAAATTAAAATCATGTTCAAAGTAATTAAGGACTCAATTAAAAATACTGACAGTGTTTGAGAATAATGAATTTGTGCTAAAAATATAACTTGTAGTTAATTGGCTTCTATTCTGTCATAAGATCAGTCATAAGTTGTGTAATCTAATATTGTAGAACATTAATACTTACAATCCCTGTACCATTCAGTATGTGTTATGGATGAATATACACATGACACATAAACATGTATATACATACACAAACATACATACATTACACCACAAACTTTTCTTATTCAAACATGAGGAAAATGAATAACCTATGTTATAACAGAGAACCAGTTTGGACCTCTAAAACACTGGATAGTCCATGCCTTCTTGTGTATACATGTTCTGAATAAATATGACTACCTTGTGTATACATGTTCTAAATAAATATGACTATCTTAGAGTTTTTAAATATTTCCTAACAAGTAAAGAAGCCAACAAGACTGTCTGCTATTATAGTGACTAATCTTAAGCACTCATGGTATCTTAATGTGATTGCCAGGAATTACTAAGGGATAAGGGGCAGGAGCAGGTGGGTGGAGGTCATTTAACTTGAGCCTTCTTACTTGAAAAGACTTCAAAATGTGGCTGCTACTCACTGGGTAATTGGTGTAGGCAGTGAAGTGAGGCCTGGTTATATATGTCCATTTGAGACCTGCATTTTTTTTTAGTTAATTGCTTCTGATTGCAGAGATTACAGCTCTGTAATCTATAAATTAGGTCAGCCCAATCTTCCCTGAGATACAAGGAAAATACTTTCTTTGTATAATCAATACACTATTCCTGAATACAACAAAAATGAATGTTACAAGCACATTTCTAATGTGTAGCTGCGCCATGCAGGCAATTGCTTTTTGTATATATTTTTATAGCTTCATAATTCATTTAGGATGTTATCGTATTGTTTTCTACGTTACATATTAATCTTTCCATTTTAAAATTTATGATCAACACATAATTATACATGTTTATGTGTGTGCTATGTGATGTTTCAATACATGTATACATAGTGTAATGATCAAATCAGGGTAATTAGGATATCCCTCTCCTTAAACATTTATGATTTCCTTGTGATAAGAACATTCAATCTTTCAATATTTCTTGTTTGTATAAGTATTTTAAATGTGTTTTTGTAAAATACTGTGTGTTTTATTCCCTTGCTTTTAGACCACGACCTATCTACTTTTTCTCAGACCTGTAATAGTATTTGTGGATCTTTTTATAATTACCCAAAATACACATTTTCAGTTGCAATTTACACAAAAGACATAACTAATGTTTGATTACATATGAAATTAAGATTCTTTAGGTAAAAATGTAATTAGTACACATAAATGGTATAGAGAATTAAGGTTTGTGGTTTCATAAAATTTCATTTTACTAATAATTTGATTACATGCCAGATTTTGAATGAATGGTAATCACAGGTCAAATCTACTGATCCCTAATTCTTAAAAAATCTAAAATTGGCCCAGGCTGCGCCGAGGGCCTGGGGACTGCAGAACCCTTTAGGCAGGTGGTGTGCTTCACCAATTCCTGCCTGCCATTTGATTTTCCTGTGTTCCTAAACCTTTACTATTTCAAAGAATTATTATTTCCTTCAATCCCTCTGTTTTTCTTTGTATCTAAGATGTAAAAGAGCTAATTATACCTGTTGTAATGACCTCCCTGGCAGGAAAGAGTATCCTGGGAAATCTGACAGATGTGAATTCTGGGAGTAACCATGGAGTTCCAGTGACCACACAGTGACAAGCAGGTGCATTTCCCATTTTTTTCCTTCCAGGTAATATTTTTTCTCAGAAAGGTTGTTTGGAGTTGAACACTTGATTTCAGGTCTAAAAATAATGTTTTTTTTTTCCCTTTCTCTTTTTTAAGATTAAAAGATCTAAGCAGATCAATGCCCTGAACTAGATAATCGTCTCCGAATTTTATATAATGTAGCATGCTATGTGAGTAGCTCTCTTTGCTGATAGCTGGAATTTGTTCAGACGATGGATAGGTATGCTCATTTTAATATTAAGCAGAGGCCACTGATATATCCTATTGAGAAAATAAACCTAAAAGAAATGATGCTATGTTATAAAATGAAATAATCTTAAAATTCTTTTAATTAAAAAAATCATATCTGCGGGTATTCCCTGCCATTGATTAGAAAGAATGTAATACAGAAAAGCTTGTAACAGCTAAAAAAAAAAAAAAAAAAAAAAAGAAAACAGCAGTTTCATCTGTTTCAATATATATTTTTATTGAGCACCTACTATGTTGTCCTAGTGTTGGGAATGGAACAGAAAAGGCAGATTAAAAAAACAAATCACAGCCCTGATGGAGTTACATTCTAGTCCTTGAGACTAAGGTCAGACAGCAGACAAAAAAGGTATACATTATAATACCCTTAGTCTGTAGAAAAACTGTTAGAATAATATTCATTGAAGCAGTTTTTAGCTGCTACATGATGATTTAACATCTTGTTCCCCAGGTAAAAGGAAGGCCCATGGTAGCCCCAAAGCAAATGAGAAATATTAAGAACAGAAGTCAGTCACTCAAACATTTTCTAAGTGCAGACACTGAAGATATAGAAACAATAAGGCAAGCTTTACCCTCCAGCTGCTTACAGTCTAGTGAAGGAGACAGATGAATGAAATTCATTCACACACACACACCATTGGGGACACAGAGAGCCTAGAGACAAAGGTGGAGTTTGGGTGCAGGGAATCAGGAAAGGTGTTCTGAAAAAAAGTTAAACCGAAACTGAGTTTAAAGGAATAAATGTGTAGGCACAGTGAGGTAAAACAGGAAAAAGTAGGGTGTATTAGAAAAACTATTAAGAGTGAGCAAAAGCCAAATAGTGTGTGAACTAGAAACTGCTGGTGAACATGTGGAAATGTATAATTTGGGTTGGACAACTCGTAGATGTGACAGGATAGGCAAGAAGGGGTCAGATCTATTAAAAGCTTAATAATTTGCATTTTAGGAAGATCATTTTCTCTCATTATGGTGGGTAGCTTTTGAGCAAGATGAATGAAAATTGAGGAACGAAATTTGAGGCCACTGCAATAGTCAAAATGACAAAACATAAAGGTCTGAAGTCGAGTGGTTGTAATTATGAGAATGTGAAATATATTGATGAGGCACAATTGACAGAAAATGAATAACTGTATCTAGAAAGGCTGAAAATTGGCACAGACATCAAAACGTGTTACCCTGTCTTCACAGTACCACATTCTTAGAACAAGATAAACTATATGTAATACTATATGTAATTTTATTTCTTAGCCATGAGTCTCTTTCACTGGATAGCTCAGGGGATCATTAACTAGTATATGTTTTGCTGCATATAAAGAAGTAAAAGTATATTTGAATACTTTTGGGGCTTACACACTTTACCATCTATGGTCAGCCTTTTACCCTTTATCTACATTACTATCACTTGGCCATTATGCAATAGCAGTTCTGTATAAGCAGAGTAAATGCAAGAAAAGATGATATACTCTCACATGGGAATGTCTGGCCCACACAAAAATCTAAATATGCAGGTCAAAATTTGTTATGCCAAATCAATTCAATGAGGGTTTAAGAAATAGGCATCTTACAATCTCCAGGTAGCAAAAACAAAATTCCAGTGGGTGGGCCAGTAACATGAACAGAAACTATCAATCATATTCTAATAGAGCTAAAGAATATCAGTAACCCCTAGACACCTTTATTGAAATGGAATCTGATCACTAACTATGAGAAGAAAACAATCACATTCCCATGAAGAATTTTTTTTAAGTAAGTGAGGATTTTATTATTAAGCAGTACCTATAATTGGTACTGTAAGCTCCACAGGTAGGTAGAAATCTTGAGGTGGCTCATAGTCAATGTATGTACTGGTTTTGAATTGCCTTGATTTTAACACCCTGTGGTAGGAATCATTTGCTTTCTACTTAAGAGGAGTGCTTTCTGTTTCCCATTTGTAAGAGGTTTTAAGAAAAGCATAAACTCAAGTCCTAAAGCAGGCTGAGGCAACCATATCCTTAGAACACCTCTCACCACAGCATGATTCTTCACATAGCAGGGCTTGCACACAGGCTTGTCATTGACCATCACGTATATTTCCCCAGCTAGGATGCTGTCACAGTCAAAGCAGCAGAAGTGTTTCAGGTGCCAATTCTGGTTTTCTGCCTGGGTATACTCATTGCTGAATATCAGCTAGGAAGAAAATAAAAATAAAGATTTTTTTTAAATATAATAAGAGATTTAGGTCTATAACAATATATTTTCTCAGGGTTTGAAGTTTGATAACCTAAAGCTTGAATTTATGCTATATCTTTTATATTTCTAGCCTTTCATTTGTCAACCCAATTAACACAGACACTCAGAATGAATGATAACAAGTTTCTTTTTTAAAACTTCTTTTGATGTAAACAGATCAATTGCTGTTTGGTTAGTTCTTGTTGACTTCTAGGTAAAGGGACTATATGAGGGTTTAACAGGGCACCAGCAGGCAGGTAGTCCCATAGAACATACCTCGTCACAGCCAGCACATCGGGGTTTCTCGCTGTCACAGTAATGTCTGCCACAGTAGAGCTTCTCATTCTTCCAGAAATAAATCATGTCAACCAGGAGTTCATGGCAGATGCTGCAGACAAAACAGGCTGGGTGCCACAGTTTATCGTAGCCGGCCCTTTCGGCATAGATGGCGGGGTCGCCTTCCTTCATGCTCAGTTTGCAACAATAGCAGGACTGAAAGGGAAGCCATCCAGAACAACCTAGTCATTAGAAGACTGCCATTTCTTATCATTGGCTTCAGTAAAAATTCAGAGAAACAACTTTGAAGAGACATAATTTCTCCTGAAGTTGCAAATTTGTTGATGTAGACAATAAAAATTAATACTTCTGTGAAATGGAATCTAAGCTTTCTCCAGACTGTTCAAATCTACTTTGAACAGTTGCAAATTTGTTGATGTAGACAATAAAAGCTGCAAATTTGTTGATGTAGACAATAAAATTTAATACTTCTGTGAAATGGAATCTAAGCTTTCTCCAGACTGTTCAAATCTACTTCGTTCACCCTATGTGTAATAGGATATTGTTTCCTGAATAAAAGTCACTTATGGAAAAAGGATAATAGTAATTTTCAGCTCAATTTTAAGTAGATTCTCTAAAAAGATTACCTCAGAGCTTATTAGTGCTCTTTTTTCCGTGACTCAGCTTTACTGGTGCTAACTGGAGCTATAAGGAATATATTACAGCAGGTTTAGTTCTTACATCTCTGTGTCATAATTCTTTCTACCTTCAAGTCATTAGCAAAATACTTCAATTTCTCCCTTTAGAAGAGACTTTAAAAAAGCTCCACTATATATCCATATAAATTTAAGTTTGAATTTTAGGCATATTCTCACAAGCAAAACTGAATTAACCTAAGCATATATTCTTATTTATAGGCAGAGATAAGCAATTAACACCAAGATTATGTTTAGAAACAGACTATAGAATAATATGTGGTCTTTGATCAGCATGCCAATACCAACTACTATCTGTACATAAAACTCACAACTGGCCAGTGCAGTGGCTCACTCCTATAATACCAACACTTTGGAAGGCTGAGGCGGGCAGATCACAAGGTCAGGAGATCGAGACCATCCTGGCTCCTGGCTAACATGGTGAAACCCCATCTCTATTAAAAACAAAAAAAGTTCTCCGCGCATGGTGGCACACAGCCATATAGTCCCAGCTACTTGGGAGGCTGAGGCAGGAGAATACTTGAACCTGGAAGCAGAGGCCGCAGTGAGGCAAGATCACACCACTGCACTCCAGCCTGGGTGACAGTGAGACTCCATCTCAAAAACAAAACTCTCACAATTATCCTTGACAACAGATACACAGAAAATTTGGATTTAGACAGAAGTTTCAAACATGATGACCCTCTATGGGAAGTCTAAATTGAATCTTAATTCTATTTATTTCTCATACCTATTCCCTTTTGGAAACTCAGAGGAATGGTCCCCAGAAAAGTTCAAAGAAAGGGGGAAAAAAAAACCTGTAAAATGTACAAATCGGGCCAACAGTGTGACCACTCTACTTACATATTGAGTACTTCTGTGCTCAGCAGATTTGTCCTCCATGGCCCCCACTGCTGGTGGGGTGCTTCTATCCCCTCCAGGGATGTACATTTGTTTGGGGTCTTGGGCATCCACCTCACAGGGAAGTTTGACATCTCCTACTCCCAGAGCCTCGCTCTTATATTTCTTCACAAACTGCTCCATCTCCTTCACCTCTCTGGGAGACAACTCATGGCACTTTGAAGGGTCCTGATCATGTGCAGGGAGCTGCTTTGCCAGCTGCTTCTTCCGGTACTGTGCCCCCTCTGAGCCCGCCACTGGCTGCTTTTCCTTGGGTAGCATCTGCATGTACTGCCTGGCCTGAACCACAAGGAGGCCAATGTTAACTGGGAAAAGGATTGGCCATTAGGCAGTATGATATTTTATAACACACATCAGAAGCAAGTTACTTAAGAAAGAAGTGGGTTCCGTCCAATAATAGCAACTCACCCTCACAGTATATACAGAAGTTAAAACTCAAAAATGGTATACTGAATAGATTTAGTTGGGTAAAAAGTAACACTTTTTCTCCATGAAATTACACATTTTTTCAGTTTGTAATATCTGGGTTACTACTGTTTACTTAAGGTAAATAAATGTACAGTTGAAAGAGAACACAAACTTTTAGGCAGACATGTTTGGAATGGTCTATAGGATCAGGAGCATTTTTATCACATAAAAAATGATACCACAAAATTCACTTTAATGATTTAACTAACCTTAAAAGATCTGCAGATGTTTCATTTAATTATAAAATGGAGATTTTTTTTGGTTTTATATAGTATTAATAAAGGAGATAAAAAAATAAAAAGATAAAGTTGAATATTTTTTTCAGTCCTAAACTATGACAAAAATTCTCTTCTTTACCATCTTAAGAGAAATCCTCTCAAGAGTAAGCTAGAAGAGTTACTAGATTGATATAAACCATGTGATTTACATCTAATTATTAAGAATGTTAGACTACTCCCTCAAAAAGGTAAACATTGCTAGGGAGTTGTAAAAAATTTTATGAAGTATCTACTCTTATATTCAAAAGACTAGAATGGGAATAGGAAGTCCAAGTAATGAGAACCCCAGAAGAATAATAGATCTGGAATGTGTGAAGTTGATCAGGTCACCAAAGAAACTGTCCCAAATAAACAGTCCAGGAACTTCAATAAGGGAACTCTCTCTCCCAATATTATTTACCAATGCCTGATTGTGGACAGGAGGAGCCCACTCATAGGTAACTGTATTGATGGAGACATTCTTCTTGGCAGCAACTGGATTGGTCAATATCATAACATTGCGTTTATACATGGGAATTCCATCTGACTTTAGTTTTGCAATCAGGGTGGTATACTTGGTGTCTTCAAAAAGTTTTCCCACTTTTCGATCCTCTTCATTGCTCAAAAGGACATCATGCTCTTCTTGGCCACACTTGCAGTTACGACATATTTTCCTATGATTTTGAAAATAAGTAGAAAATGATTAATTATATCTAATTGATATGGTGATACATTTATAGTTCATAAAATAAAGCATATTCTACATCATGGTATGCAAACAAAAGTCCTTTTTTAGGAGGGAGAATATCCATAAATTTAAGCAAGAAGGAAACAAAAACACAATTTTGCTTGATAAGGCTTTTAAAAGTTAGGTTGTAAAAACTGACAAGTGGGACCCAATTAAACTAAAGAGCTTCTGCAAAGCAAAGGAAACCGGCAACAGGGCAAACAGACAACCTACAGAATGGAAGAAAATATTTACAAACCCTGCATCCAACAAAGGTCTAATATTTAGAATCTATAAGGAACAACTCAACAAGCAAAAAAAAAAAAAAAAAAAACCATTAAAAATGGGCAAAGGATATGAACAGACACTTCTCAAAAGAAGACATACATATGGCCAAAAAATACATGAAAACATGCTCAATATCACTGATCATTAAGGAATGCAAATCAAAACCATGATGAGATGCCATCTCCTATCAGTCAGAATAGCTATTACTAAAAAGTCAAAAAATAACAGATGTTGCAGAGAAAACGGAATGCTTATACATTGTTGATGAGGATGTAAATTAGTTTGGCCCCTGTGGAAAGCAGTTTGGAAATTTCTCAAAGAACTTAGAACTACCATTCAACCCAGGAACCCCAGAGGAAAATGCATTATTCTACCAAAAAGACAATGCACTCGTATGTTTATCACAGTACTATTCATAATAGAAAAGACGTGGTGGAGTCATCCTAGATAGCCATCAGTGGTAGACTGGATAAAGAAAATGTGATATATATTCACCATGGAATACTATGCAGCCATAAAAAAGAATGAAATCATGTCCTTTGAAGCAAAATGGATGTAGTTGGAAGCCATTATCTTAAGGGAATTAACACAGGAACAGAAAACCAAATACCACATCTTCTCACTTGCAAGTGGGAGCTAAATATTGAGTATACATGGACACAAAGATGATAGGAATAATAGACACTTGGGATTATTAGAGTGGGGAAGGTGAGAGGGAGCAAGGTTTGAAAAGCTAACAGGTACTATGGTCACTACCTAGGTGATGGGATCATTTGTACCCCAAACCTCAGTAACATGCAATTTCTCCATGTAAAAAACCTGCACTGCACATGTACATCTGAACCTATGGAAGTTGAAAGAAAAAGGAAAGCAGCAGAATTACCAGCCTACAGAGTCACTAATAATGTATTTTTGGAAATTACTTAGTTTTGTGATTTAGAGGGTACCGTAAGGTTTCAACCTAATTTTCAAAGTAACTATTTTAACAAATTCAGTGTGTTTTGTAAACTAAACATGCATCTGCATTTCTGATATGATTACGAGAAGCAATTATTCATTTGATTTTTATCAAACCTACCCAAGGTTGTTTCAATGATTACACTGAAAGAAGTGTTGATGGCCCCAAAAATAGACATCTTCAATTGTACCACTAAAAAAAAAACTCATTTAAAAGTGCACACTTAAAGGGACATGTCTGAGTGTAACCCCATCTGATATTCCTTATGCTGTCACCAAAAAGTAATTAGAGAAAAAGAAATAAAACCACGAAAATTATATGCAAGTTTTCTTACTTAAACATGAGGCTTCATATTTTATTGCATGTTAACATTTTATAGCCATTATCCAAGGGATTTTGTTTGTTTTTTTTAGTGAGAGATAGGGAAACTTTTCCGATCAAAGACTATAATCCTAGATTTAGGTTTATAGCTTTTCTCATTTTTTCTCAAATTCTTTTGCCCTCCATTTTCTTCCCTTTGTTTTTTCTTTCTCTTTCCTTCTCTTATGTCTTCAAACACTTATTGCCACCTACCATGTTCTCTCTGCCATCATGGTGTTTAAGGACAATGTACTCTTCTTCACTCTGGTCTGGCACACAGACATTCATTTATTCATGCAACATACATGAGTGCCCATGTGCCAATCAATGTATTTAACACTAGGACATAGTGCTAAAAAAAACAAAATGGGCCTAGTCTCTTACTTCTAGAACTTAGTCTGGTGGGAAATAGACATTAAACATCACATACACATGCACACACACAATTTCATTTGTGATAGGAAAGTATAGGGTGCCTTGAAAGGGTGTAATTTTGACTTCAAACTAGTGAAGAAAGGACTCCATAACAAGGGGACGTTTAGGTTGACATCTGGACGATGTAGAAAACATAGGTGTAAACTATGTATGTGGGTTCGTTATCTGGGGAGGGGAAAATGAAGGAAAAGAAAACTCTAGTTAGTATCTGGGTATAAAGAGGAGTACCTACAGTGGTCCTGAATTAGAAAAGAAATTGTCCCTTTAGGTCTCTTAACCAGGGCAGTTGGTATGACAGTAGTGAGATGAGTAAATGGGACAGTGACAAGGCTGGAGAGGTTGGGAGGCATGAAATGATGCAGGGACTCATAGAACACATTAGGGAATTTGGCCTTCATCATAAGAGCAACCAGGAGCCAGCGAAGGCTTTTTGGTAATGGAATAACATGATCAGATCTGTAACTTTAAATATTACAGTATCTGCCATGTGGTAAATGGATTAGGGGCAAAACGGAACTGGAAACAGGGAGACAGGTTAACATGTTAATTATGCATCCAGTTTGCAATGGCACGGTTCTAAATAACAGGATACTGCCACTACCTCATAAATGAAATTTACATCTTGGAGGGTTATTGTTGTGGTCCAGGTGAAATATGGTATGGCTTGGATTAGAGTATTCAACAGTGGAGATGAGAAGAAAGGAAATTTGAGGTCTCCTTGGACAAAAAACTGACTGAACTTTGTGGTGTATTTGGATACAGTGACGGTAAAGGGAAGACTCAATGGTACCGTTTGGCTGTGACCCCACGCAAATATCATCTTGAATTGTAGTTCCCATAATCCCCATGTATCATGGGAAGGATGTGGTAGGAGATAACTGAATCATGAGGGCTGTTACCCTCATGCTGTTCTCATGATAGTGAGGTCTCACAAGATCTCATGGTTTTATAAGGGAATTTTTTCCCCTTTTGCTCAGCACTTCTCCTTGCTGCCACAATGTGAAGAACATGTTTGTTTCCCCTTCTGCCATGTTTGTAAGTTTCCTGAGGCCTCCCTAGCCATGCCGAATTAAATCTCTTTCCTTTATAAATTACCCAGTCTCAGGTATGTCTTTATTAGCAGTGTGAGAATGGACTAATAAATATAATAAATTGGTACTGCAAAGAGTGGGGATACCTGAAACTGTGGAAGCAACTTTGGAACTGGGTAACAGGCAGAGGTTGGAACATTCTGGAGGGCTAAGAAGAAGACAGGTCCATGTGGGAAAGTCTGGAACTTCCTCAAGACTTGGAGGGCTCAGGAGACAGAAAGATGCGGGAAAGTTTGGAACTTCCTAGAGACTTTTTGAATGGCTTTTACCAAAATGCTGACAGTGATATGTGTAAGGTCTTTTAGGCTGAGAGCATCATGGACGCCATGGTGCCCCCTGTCCACCGCCCCTGAGCCCGCCATGACCTGCATGTACACCTCTGGATGGCCTCCTGGAATTAGAAAATCTGAAGTAACTGGAAGACCATGAAAAGAGGAAGGATGATCAACCCCTGAGGTGCCTAACTTGAGATATTCTTCTATTGTTCCTTATTCCAGCCTCATTTGACAAGGCAATTGGACTTTGTAACCAACCTTGGTCAACCTGTGCCTCCAGACCCTATGACCCCCTCCAAGTTTGCAAAACATGCCCTATACTGTAATTTCTGTAACTTTCCACTGCCTACCCCAAACCTATAAAACCAACTCCTATCCCACTGCCTTCCTCTGACTCTCTTTTTGGACTCAGCCTGCTTGCACTGGGTGAATCAACAGCCATGTTGCTCACACAAAACCTGTTTGGGGGTCTCTTCATTCAGAGTGCACGTTTTAACATTTGGTGCTAGAAACCCAGGACCGGAGTACTCCTCTGGGGAGACCAGCCCCTGTCCCCATTCCCCCTCTGGAAAGAGACTCACCTGAGACCTCAACACATCAGACCAGCAGCTCGCGCTTAGCATGCTCAACAGCTCTCCCGCCACCTTCAGATTGGGTAAGCAGACTCTCTCTCCCCCTTTCTCTCTCCTTTCCTTCAGAGAAGAGGAGACAAGTCTCCCCCTCTTTCTCTCTCTTTAAATCTTTCTCCTTCTAGTACAGACAAAGAAGACACTCTGTAATCGTGTACAGACAGAAGAGACAAATCTCTCCGTCTCGCTCAAAGACTCAGACGTCGGTCACGGACTCAGGAAGACAGTCTCCCCTTGGTGTCTGGTCAATCGCGGGGATGCCTGCCTTGATTATTCACTCACATTACAGCCCAGGAATCGTCAGGGATGCCTACTGAAAATGCTGGTAGCTGCTCACTCCTTCTCCTAGTCTCTACTCCATTCCTTAAAACGTATCTCCTTTGCTATGGGCAATATTCCACCCTCTATTCCTCAGTCTTCACTTCTAGCCTGAATCCTAAAAAACCTAAAACCTCTTCAACTGTCACCTAATCTGAAACCTAAACATCTCATTTTTTTTTTTTCCTTGACATGGCCTGGCCCCAATATAAATTAAACAATGGTTCTAAATGGCCAGAAAATGGCACTTTCAATTTTTCTATTCTGTGAGACCTAAACAATTTTTGTCAACAAATGGGCAAATGGTCTAAGGTACCTGACATCCAGGCATTTTTTTTTAACACTCCAATCCCTCCCTAATCTCTGCTCTCAATGCAACCCTTCCCAAATTTTTCTTCTCTCCCTTCCATCTGCCCCTCCTGCCTCTGCCGGTGACCCAGGATCCTCCTTGTCCATTGACCCTTCCAACCTTTCTCCTCCCTGCCTGTCTGAACCAGACCCTAATCCAGGCCCTAACCCCTCCCAGAGCCTCCCTCTTCCTCTGCCTACAACCCACCTCCTTATGCCCCTTCTGCCACCTCCCCACCTCATACTCCGTCTGGCTTACAGTTTAGATCTGTGGCTAACTTCTCAGCCCCTGCCCAACATTTCCCCCTTTGAGAGGTGGCTGGAGCCGAAGGCATAGTTCGGGTGCACATTCCTTTCTCTTTATTCAACCTTTCCAAAATCAGCCAATGGTTAGACTCCTTTTCATCAGATCCTACTAAATACATACAAGAGTTCCAATACTTAATCCAGTCCTATAATCTCACCTGGAGTGACTTGTCGTCTTTATTTCTACTCTCACCCATGAAGAACGCTTAATATGTACTTTATCACCCAATCAGTTCCTGACATTAAAAAAGCTACAGAAATTAAAATCTGGCCCTCAAACCCCACAACAGGAATTAATCAACCTCACCTTCGAGGTGTTCAATAATAGAGAAAAAGCTGCCCTGAGGCAGCACATCTCAGAACTACAGATGCTTGCCTCTGCCGCAAGACAAACCCCAGCCACACCACCGGCTCACAAAGACTTCAAAGCATCCAGACTGCAGTGTCCAGCTGCCCCCTCCTGGACCTTCCTTCAAGTATTGGAAACCTGGCCACTGGGCCAAGGAATGTCCACAGCCCGGGATTCCTCCTAAGCCCTGCACTGTCTGTGTGGGGCCCTCATGGAAAGTGGGACTGTCCGACTCACGTCACTGCTCCCAGAGCTCCTGGAGGTCCAACCCAAAGCTCCGGGACTGAATCCTTTCCAGATCTCCTTAGCTTAGTGGCTAAAGACTGACACTGCCTGAACATATTGCAGTCCTCATAGAGAACCTCTTCTAGGGTAGTGTGGAAGGGAAATGTGGGGTTGGAGCCCCCACACAGAGTCCCCACGAGGGCAATGCCTAGTGTAGCCGTGGAAGAGGGCCACCATCCTCTAGGCCCCAGAATGGTAGATCCAAGGACAGCTGCAGGCACTCAATACTAGCCTGTGAAAACAGCCAGGAGGGGGACCGTACCCTGCAAAGCACAGGGGCAGAGCTGCCCAAGGCCATGGGAGCCTACCTTTTTTTGCATCAGCGCACCCTGAATGTGAAACATGAAGTCAAAGGAGATCATTTTGGACCTTTAAGGTTCCTGACTGCCCTACTGGATTTTGGACTCACATGGGGTCTATAGCCCCATTCTTTTGGCCAATTTCTGCCATTTGGAATGGCTGTATTTACCCAGTGCTTATACGCTCATTGTATCTAGGAAGTAACCAACTTGCTTTTGATTTTACTGACTCACAGGCAGAAGGGACTTGCCTTGTCTCATATGAGACATTAGACTTGGACTTTTGAGTTAATGCTGAAATGAGTCAAGACTTTGAGGGACTGTTGGAAGGGCATGATTGTGTTTTGAAATGTGAGGACATGAGATTTGGGAGGGGCCAGGGGCGGAATGATATGGTTTGGATGTGTCCCCTCTCAAATCTCATCTTGAATTGTATTTCCCATAATCCCCATGTGTTGTGGGAGGGACACGGTGGGAGGTAACTGAATCATGGGGGCTGTTACCCTCATGCTGTTCTCGTGATGGTGAGTTCTCATGAGATTTGATGGTTTTATAAGGGGCTTTCCCCCTTTTGCTAGGCACTTCTTGGTGCCACCATGTGAAGAAGGATGTGTTTGCTTCCCCTTTTGCCATGATTGTAAGTTTCCTGAGCCCTCTTAAACCATGCTGAACTGTGAGTCAATTAAACCTCTTTCCTTTATAAATTACCCAGTCTCGGGTATGTCTTTATTAGCAGTGTAAGAACAGACTAATACACTTAGTCCCTCAAAAATGAAACCAAATTTCTGGGATGAGTAAATTAGTAGAAGGAATGTAATTTATTAAGATAGTATATGCAAAAGATGAACAGATTTGTAGTATGGAGTAGGGCAGGTTGATGGAAGTCTCCAAAATGAAACAACTGCTAAATTTGATATGCCTGTGAGACAAGATACAGATATTATACAGTGTAGGATATATAAATCTCATGTTAAAAACTGTAGCCTGGTAGGAAATATAAATTTGGTGGTCAGGGAACAATATATAATAAATATGAGTTAAAGAGATCACCTCTGCCTCTTGGGGAAGGTGTAGAGGGAAAAAGTAAGGACTCAAGAAAGTCTGGCAGAGGAAAAGAAGCTGGAAAAGGTGACAGAAAAATAGATTAGGGAGACTTTGTGGTGTTAAAAATTTAAGCTAGGACTAATATACAGGGCAACAGCAGCATACAATTAAGAGTGCCAATCTGAATGTTTTCAAATACATTCTAAAGATATTTACATTGTTCAGTCTATACAAAAATGGATTAACATTAGATAAAATTAGGTTAAGTATGCATGTTGAAATAACTAGATAACTAAATAAAAAATGTATAGTTTAAAATACTCAGAATAAAGGAAATAATAAAGTACTAAGTGTTCAACTCAGGAAGTCAGGAAAAAGCATAATAAGCCTGAAGTAAAAGGAAGGAAAATAAAAATAATAGCAGAAACTAGTAAAGGGAAATAGAAACGATTCTAGGAAGAGTTTGTATTCTAATTGTTCCCTGGGGTAGCTGGGGGAACAAACCCAGACACTCAGCATAGATCATACTGCATTAGTTTTAAGATGTGAAGCAAGAAAGCAACCTTGCTATCGCCAATTCTAATCATATTGTTCTGAAGGCACTAATCAGAGCCATGTGAAAAAGTTACAAGAATTCATCAGAAAGAAAAAAACTAAACTGTTGCTATTCACAGATGCTATGAATGATCACAGAGAAATGCAATGTATTAATTAGCATTAAGAGTTTAATAAGTTTTTAAGATTGAAAATTAATATAAATCATGAAATTTCTCTATGTCAGAAACAGAAAAAGCAATTAAAAAGCCAAATTAATCTCATTGCCAAATAATAAAATTATTAATTATAGATTTTAGGTTGTTGTATTCTGAATTTTCTTAAAATACTTTTCAGTATGCAAGCTAAAAATACTAGATTTGACTTGTATATTCTTAGAGAGAGAGAGAGATGGGTGGTGGAGAGGCAAATTGCTTTCCTTGTGCACAATGGTCAGAAATCCTTATTTGGTAAGAATTTATTGAAGAATTTGCATATTCTAGTTCAGTTATAAAATAATCTTTCTAGCATCTGGTTATGTCATACTCCCATCTAGTGGAAAGCTGCAAGTTATCCTACTACCGTATGTTCGTCACTTTTACTCTTTGGTTAACAAAACAATGTAATTATTTATAAAACTATCACACTGCTTTTGGATCAAGTTTAAAATTATGCTTTCCTGAGGGGGGGAAAAGCTGGGGTGGGAATTTAGTTCTTAATATACCTAAACAGACCCTTATATGGCTGTGAGCTACAGCATACATCCTAATAATTAGCAAAGTGATGTCTAAAGGATCAAGGCTGTATAATAAATACTGGAATTTGGAAATTTTTACAATCTAAGTTCTGCACCAGTACAACATGAATACCACAAAATAAGAAGGGTCAGATTTCAGAATTTGAAAGATAAATATTCAAAGATACAAGTGAAATAAAGCCTGGTGGTTTCTAAAGCATTAATAACCTATGGTGAGCTGTGGCTTGGTTAAATAAATTATATTTACTGTTAAATATAAAGAGTTAAATTAACAAATTATAGAAGAACCAGCTCTGTATTTTTTAAAAAAATTATTATTGGTTTTGGCCATTAGAAGAATTTACAATCTCAGGAAGCCTCTCCTTTTCTACCAATGCCTTCAACCACGCAACATACCTTTATTAATAAGGAAGTAAAATCAGGTTAAAACAACATACCAACAGCAGCAGTGGTGAGAAAAAAGAAATACCTAAGAAGTCATACTATGACATATAATTATCAGTTTTCTAAGTAGAGAAAACCTATGATTGATTCATTATAATTAAAACAAATCATGACTATATTCAAAGACTCATCTGCAACCTCACTCCAGTATGGTGAATTATGGTAACAGAGCCCTTGGTAAGAATGCGACCCAAGAATAGTGGCATGGTTCTTTAACTAGAACTGTCATCACTGAAACAGCTGGGATGACCACATCTTTCCAGATCCCTTACACTGGAGCTCCTTTTCTACAAGAAGAAGAGCCAGCTATAAACCACTCTGCAAGAAAGCATACCATAAAATCAGCACCAGGTGCTGAGAGCTATCTATTGTTGAAATCTGTGCTATTAACCACTTATGTAGTTTTAGGTTTTAAAAATCTTTTTCTGGGTGGGGATGGATAACATGGGGAGAAATACCAGATATAGGTGATGGGGGGATGAAGGCAGCAAACCACCTTGCCAGGTATGTACCTATGCAACAATCTGGCATCATCTGCACATGTACCCCAGAACCTAAAGTACAATTTTAAAAAAATCTTTTTCTTAGAGTTCTAATCTACAGTGTTTTATATTTGAATCTCCCACATTTAAACTAAAAAAATTTATTTTCAGAAATACCTATAAAAACTTTTAAAGTCACTTGGAAGCAATCCAATAAATTTATTAAAAGAAAAACCTTGTTGAGGAATTGGAAAAGAAAAGGATACCACTGTGATCTTGTTATCCAAGAGTGGCCTGAGAATGAGTGGGATGTTTATCACATATTCAATTTCAACCTAAAACAACCCAGATTCTACCCTTAAGAAAATGAAGAATGTTAAAATTTGGTTTTATACAAACCTAAAACAAAAACAGGGTATGAGTGAGCACAATACCCATGTGCAAGGGGCTGTTTGTAAGGTGTGTGGATTCTCTTTCTTCAGGTGATCCATAAGTAAATTTTGATGATTTATATAAACAGCTTGTTTACTAAATTTATTTGTGCTATACTGATTTGATAGTTTTAAGAGTATATAAATCGGTTGCCATATTTAGCACAGTTTTCAAATCTCTGAATTTTCTAAACTGTCCTATTGAGCAGTTCTCGCTCCAGACTCTCCACAGGGTGTTAAGAAAAGTTCTTTGAGGGGGCAGGGAAGGAAGGAGATTAAGTTAGTTTAAAAGTCTTTTTTATGATTTTTTTAAAGAGATGCAAAGGTGAACTGGCAGATTGTGAAGCTCTAAGGTGTGATGATAGAGGAGGGTTATTTTTATTAAAAAGTCATTTCTACTAAAATTTAGCATCATTAACACATATATATGCAAACAATATGTATGGCAAATTAAAATTGTATACTCAAAATTTCATAACTTAAGCCTTCTGGAGTTAAATCTAAGGGGTGGAGAAAAGGGAGGAGTGGGGGAGAGGTAGGGAGAGAGAGAGAAAGAGAGAGCCTGGGATAGCAAATGCGAGAACCAAACTACCAAAAGTATTGCCTGAGACAAATAAACATATTTACAGTTTCAAGCTCATAGCAACCAAGAAACTATCCTTTATTCTCCCAAAATAAATTTTTTTGTATCACTATTTGTAAAACTTACTATTTTTCCAAGGCAAGTAGTAGAAACTAGAGTGCTTTGACATGCTGCCAGCATTCATAGTGATTTAAAAGCATGGCCATGGCATTGCTACAAACCATAATTTAAAAGAGTTGGAAGCTGCCCTTTTCTAACAGGGATATACATATATGGATTTAAGCGTGGGCCTCTGTGATAGAATTCAACACAAGTATTAATCCATTTATGGTAGGGAATTTTTAGTTTTCAGCCAGCTCTAAATCAATCAGAAATTCTGAAAAGATGTATGTTATAATCAAGTAACACATTTTTAATAAAATGCAACAGTTTTATTGGGAGACTTTAACAATGGTAAGGCAAAACAATAATTCTGTTACTTAATATGATAAATGACATGGTTGCAATTATATTAACTATACCTTCAATATGAAATAAATGGCTATAAACTCCTGGAAACCTTGAGTTTGTGTCACACATTTAATAAACACTCATAATCTCTAAATATTACTTGAAAGGGTGCCCAGCAGATAGTTCTTATTGGGTAGTTATCAGGCTTCCTCAGCCTTTTGTTTTCCTCTACTATTTAATCATAGGCACGCTGAAAAAGGAGAGAGCTCACAGTTAAAGTACACCTTTGCTCACAAGGTTGTCTGTATCACAATAATCACACTTCAGAGGCGACAGCCTGGGGCAGTTCAAAGTTCACTGGCCCCGAGAGTGAAAAATATGCATTCTAGTATCCACTCTGCCATGGAGAAAGGTTTTGGCAAACTCTCGATTTAAATTCAGCTCTGCCATCTAAGCCATGACTTTGGTAAGTAATTCAACTTTCCTAAGTCTATGATTTCTCATACTTAATAAATATTAAGAGGATTAGGTACAATCAGGTACATAAAGAGCTGTGGTAAGCAGAATTTTAAGATGGCCCCTATGACTTCTGTACCTTGGTGTTACTTTCATGATTATGTTACTTTTATATGGCTAATGGGAGATTTTCCATGTGTGCCTAATCTAATCATGTGATCTCTTAAAAAGCAATGAGTTTTCTCTGGCTGGCAGAAGAGGAAGCTGGAGGCAGAAGAGGAAGTTGGAGACATGTGAGGTGCAGGAAGGATTCTAAGCAGTGTTGCTGGTGGAAGGGGTTGTACCTCAACAACTGTGAGTGGCTTCTAGAAGCTGAGAGTAGCCAGCTCCCAGTGGACAGCCAACAAGGAAACAGGGAACTTGGTTTTCCAACCATAGAAAATGAATTCTACTAACAAGAATAAACTTGAAAGCAGATTCTTCCCCAGAGCTTAAAGATGAGAACTTAGCCTGACCAACACCTTCATTTCAGCTTTTTGAGGTGCTAAGCATAGAATCTAGCTAAGCCAGCCTCCTTCTCCCAGACTTCTAACCTAAAAAATAATGAATGTTGGCCAGGCATGGTGGCTCACGCCTATAATCTCAGCACTTTGGGAGGCCAAAGCGGGTGGATCATCTGAGGTCAGAAGTTCGAGACTAGCCTGGCCAACATGGTGAAACCCCGACTCTACTAAAAATACAACAAATTAGCTGGGTGCGGTGGCAGGTGCCTGTAATCCCAGTTACTTGGGAGGCTGAGGCAGGAGAATCACTTGAACTTGGGAGGTGGAGGTTGCAGTGAGCAGAGATTGCACCATTGCACTCCAGCCAGGGCAACAAGAGCAAAACTCCATCTCAAAAAAATAAATAAATAAAATAATGGATGTTGAGTTAATTACTAGGTTTTGCTTTAACTTGCAAAGTTTGTAGTAATTTGTTATGCAGCAGTAGAAAATTATTATGAGTGCTTACTGGTGTGTGACACATAGAAATCATTCACAAGTTATATTTCTTATTAATAATTCATGGGCTCAAACAAGTCATTTTAACTTCCTTTGGTTTTAGTTCTTTGATCTGTAAAATAAGGTTCGACTAGTTAAGTTACAAGTTCCACTCTCAATTCCTTAAGTCTAGTAATTCATTTTTAGTCTCCTGCAACTATGGTGATACACCTTGATCTGGCATCTCCCATTCACCTCTCCAGATTCATTCTCCATGCCTCAGTGCTCTGTGCTATTTCCCAGAAGGCTGTCCCTTAAGGACTACACTCATGGGCTCCCTTGTCACTGGCAACGGGAAAATGGAAGGCGCTAGCAGGAAATCAGAGTGATGAAGAAGAATGAAATCTGGGTATTTATTTCCTGGCTTCCTATAAGTATACGAGGTTATAAAAAGGAAAATGATTCCTAACAACTTGGCAGTATGTGGAAGCAGGGAAAAGGGGTGCTGTGGACTGAACTGTGTTTCCTCAAAGTCCTATGCTGAAGCCCAAACCCCTAATATGACTGCATTTGGAGTGGGGGCTTTTAGGAAGTGAAGTTAAAAGAGGCAATAAGGTGAAGGTCACAATCCATTGGAATAGGTTACCTCATTAGAAATGGGAGAGAGATCTTGTCCTCTACACACACACACACACACACACACACACACACACACACCAAGGAAAGGCCATGTGAGCATATGGTGAGAAGGCAGCCATCTGTAAGCCAGGAAGGGAGACCTCACCAGATCTCAACCATGTGGACTCCTGATCTTGAACTTTCCAGCCTCTAGAACTGGGAGAAAGTACATTTCTGTTTAAACTAACTACCAGGTTGTTGATATTTTGTTATGGCAGCCTGAAAAGACTAATACATGGGCAGGGAAGACTTCTCAGAGGTATTTCTTGAGCTGAGACTTTTTGTTTCCTAGTGGTGGGAGGTAGCGTTTTCCAGGCAGAGAACACCATGCAATAAGGCACAAAAATTTCAGGGAATAGTATGTATTAAGCACTTGGAGCACAGGGTGCTTGGAAAGGAAGTGAGAGTCGCTGGAAAAGCAAGTAGAAGCCAGATGTTGGGGTTTAATGTCAAAGGCCAGGAAATCTGCCTAAAATAAGTCCAGTGGGAAACTACTGAGGGTTCCCAAGTCATGAGAAGTATATAATAGTGTTCAAAAGCCCATTCTTGTGATTGTATGAGAGGCCAGACTAGTAAAGTGGTAGAGAATAATTTAACTCTGATTGTTGAAATGTGCCCAATGACCCCCTCAGGGTCCTAAGTCAAGGATCACCATGAAGCTGGAGGAGGAGACTAGGTGGGCAGGGTCATGGTTCCCATGTCTATCTCACCCACAGAAGTTCTGTGGCCATAGACTAGACCTGGAATCTTTGTTACATTCAGGACAACTAGTCTAGAATATTTTACTTCAAGAGACTATACTGAAAGAGGCTACATATAGAGGTCAAAAGCACCTGCTTCAGGTCTTTTAGTTATGGTGAAAAAGTCAGGGAATTATCAAGAATTCTAAGAGAAATGTGACTACACTTATGCCAGGAAGATGAGAGAACTACTAAGAAATACCAACTGGGTGGACTCTTATCAATACCAGCTGAATGAGAGGCTATATGCAAAGCCCTAGACTTTTATGACTCTTAGATTTTCAGATTACACACAGTTCATTAAATGATAAAACTGAAATAAAAAAGGTTATTTTCATGCCATGGAGATCTGCTCTTGTCTAATATATTTTCATCTGAAAATACCCAAGTGATCAATATAGACATAACAAAAATTACTATAAAGTAACTTGCTTTAGGGAAAAGATGGTATCTCTTAGGAATAAGCTTTAAAATCTCATGAGCAGTTTTTGGCAATTGCATAGCTGAACTAAAAAGAATACAGGTTAAGTACCTCTTACCCAAAATAAAAGAAGTAAAATAAAACAGTATATCAGATTTCAAAATTTTTTTAAATTTTGGAATATTTGCATAAACCCAATGAGACATCTGGGGGATGCTGCCCAAGCTTAAACATAAAATTCATTTGTGTTTCATATACAGCTTATATACATAGCCTGATTGTAATTTTATACAATATTTTAAATTATTTTGTACAAGAAACAAAGGTTTTAATGCATTTTGACTGAAACCCGTCACATGGTCAGGTATGTGAAGTTTTCTACTTGTGGCATCATGTTGACACTCAAGAAGTTTTGGTTTTGGAGCATTTTGGATTTTGGATTTTTGGATTATACATATAATAAGACTGTAAGGTAAAAACTATGCCCAGTAGAGGGCAGTGCAGTCTTCTGTAAAGTTAACTGATAGGCACAATAGAAACTAGTGTGAACATTAAGAGGTGGGATGTTCTAATCCATGAAAACTATTCTGTGTTAAGTAAATTTACCTTTTTAAAACATGACCGACATATTGCCTCACTTTTATGTCCCTTGAAGAGACAGCACAAGGTAGAGCTATTTAAGTCTTGTAAAAAAAATTCCTGGAAAATTTTAGCTCCCCAAAAGAAAAGAATTGTAGCAGTTCTAGCAGATTTCCACTGACTTTGCTATTTTCAACAATTATCTTTGTTTCCGAAAACTGATTCAATAAACTAGTTTTTAAAAAAGCTTAATGTCTAAAATTTTATGTGTTTATATTCTCCTTTAATTTACACTGTACACATCTCCAAGGGCTGATGAAATTATTTATTCTAAAGGGTTTCCTGTGGAAATTTGTAGTACAGAAGTGGTTCTCAAATGAGACACATCCTAACAAGTTAGCTGCTATCCTAAAATTATATAGTTACCTTTATTTTTTTTCCTGCTAATTCTAACTTTGAGCAGACTTGTGAACTACCATTATGCACTTGACAGCCATTCATAAAAATACTGATTTTAGATTTATATGATATGCAGTAGTACTTTCAAAACAACCTAAAGATCTATATAAAATTCACATTTTTGACCCACTAACATTTGTCGTGTGTATATATGCACTTCATTCAAACCAAAACACTACATTTTTTTCTTAAAAAATATTCAAGTGCTTCAAAGTTTTTCCGTGGTAACTTTACAGCTGAAAATTTTAAAAAGACCTAAATTCAACTTCATTTCCTGATAACTAACATATAAATGCTCGATTCAGTATTCATATTTGTTTATTGAAAATGTAGAGATGAGATGTGAAGTTACCAATTTTTAAGAAGAGAATAAATTATTAAACAGGACTAGATGTGGTGGCTCACACCTATAATACCAGCACTTTGGGAAGTTGAGGCAGGCAGATCACTTGAGGTCAGGAGTTTGAGACCAGACTGGCCAACATGACAAAAACCCCATCTCTACTAAAAATACAAAAGAGAAAGCCAGGCATCATGACACATGCCTGTATTCCAGCTACTCAGGAAGCTAAGGCAAGAGAATCACTTGAACCAGAAAGCAGAGGTTGCAGTAAGCTGAGATCACACCACTGCACTCCAGCCTTGGCAATAGAGTAAGACTTTATCTCAAAAAAAATAAAATAAAAAAAATAAATTATTAAACAGTCCTGGAGGATAACCACAAACTTATTTACCACCAGAAAGATATATTCAGTATTTCAGGCTCAGAGGAAATCTTAAAGACAGCAAATAAATCAAACAACTCTAAATATAGTTGTTATGGTTCAATCCACTAAGTCAAACTTAATGACAGGAAGACAGAACACTTTACGTTGTATTCATTTCTCCGAAAACACAATAACAGGTCTGCAACTTAGCAACCATGCTGGAAGACTAGCAAGATATCTCCACTGTCTGAGGAAGTATTGCAAAAAGTATAAATTACTAATGTGGTTGCAGTTTCCAAAACAATACCTCCAGAAGTGCAGTTCGAATCCTTCACATTTTTCTTTGCATTTTAAACAAGGGGCGCCAAATCCTTGCTCGTGACCTAAGCCCATCTGTTAAAAAGAAAACAACGTGAATCTATTATTACATTCTTTACAAATCTAAAAATTCAATAAATTGCACTTTTAATTCCACTTACCACTTGTGTTGATATAACTTTCAAGCAAATCTTATGTTTAGTCAATGATGATACCCAGGTATGTACACGGCAGTTCTAAGTGCATACATAATTTATATTCTGATTGCTTTTTATCATGAAAAGAGAAGCATCAGGATATAACTGTATAGAAAACTACAAATATTGCAAGTAACAAAAAGTCATGAATTTATGTCTTTGGCCACTACATGCCCTGTAGCACAATAGGTACAACACTTAGAAAACCATAGCTTAAGAAGCAAGTCTCATCCCAAATACCATATTTTACAGCAAACAAAGAATTACATATTTTAGAAATTACAACTGAAATAATATTTTTATTAGGATAAATATTATAATAGCTACAATAGACACTTACTGAATGCCAGTGCTATGGCTTTAATGTTTGTGCTCCTCCAAAATTCATGATGCAACTTAATCCCCAATGTACCAATATTAAGAAGCTGCACCTTTATGAAATGATTAGGTAGCTAGGCAATGAAGGCTCCACCCTCATTGATGGGATTAGCTGAGGGAGTGAGTTCCTCTCTTCCATCTTTTCTGAACCTTCCTCCATGTGAAGATGCAGCAAAAAGGTAGCCGGAAGCAAGCCCACACTAGACAATGAATCTGCCAGTGCCTTGATTTTGAACTTCCCAGCCTCCAGAACTTGAGAAATAAATTTCTATAATTTATAAATTACCCAGTCTAAGGTATTTTGTTATGGCAGCAGGAATAAACTAAGACACAAGGAATAGAAGTAAGTACTTATATCTCATTAAAATATTACAAAAGCATATAAAATGCTTATAAAGTAGGCAATATTATTTGCCATTTTTGAAATGTCTTAGTGGAAACTCAGATTATGGAATCTGCTTAAGATCAAAGCATTAATAAATGGTAGAGATTTGAGTTCAGGTCTTTCTGACTCCCAAGGCCTATGCTCTTCTGCCTAAAGTTGTGGGGAGGCAAGGAGTGGAGAGCTATATTATCGCCCTTGCTATAGTAAACCATCTTTTCTTCTTTACCATATTAAACAATAATCTTTGAGCACTTGCTGATACATGACCTAATAAGTGCAAGGAGTGGGGTGCAGATGGCAGAAGGGCACAAGATGGCAATTAAATTATTTTAACCCAACTACCGATATTAGAGAAAAAAAGAGTAGCCAGCCTTATATCAGTACAGTAGCAAACCACCAGTAACCAGATTATTCCATGTTTTAAATATTGCATCAGTGACCATGAAGAATTGGTTACTGTTTAGTGCCTAGAGTAGGAGTTCAAGCTGGACAAGTAATAGTATTTTTCAATGGCCCTCTTTTGTAACTTTACCACATTGGGTTTGTCACTGTGCAATCAAAACCACATTGTAGCTTGTTCCTTGAAAGATCAGTATGACATGCCCTGAAGTTGAGGTGAAGCCTTTCCTTTTGTTCTAAGGAAAATGACCACATCCTCTTTCCATAACTAAGGCCATATTCAAACCCAGGTGGTCCACTTAGCTGCCTAAGGGAACCCACATTATTTTTAAGTTAGACCATATCAAGTATACTCTCTTAAGTATAAACACCTGCCCAGCATTAGCTAAGCTTTATTATCTTTGCCATGTCCATATTACCAATTTTCAAAAGAACTGAAAGTCTTTAAATTGTATATTTAACATCAACACTAAGCTTTTTTTTTAAAGCAATTAAATTGTTTCCTTGTCACTGATAATCACAGTTCACACAGTATGGAAATAAAGTAGGTTAAACAAAAGACAGAGGGAGACTGTTTGCTGGTCTTGTGTAAGAAGCATAGTTACATGTTTTCTCTATTATAATATCCACAGTAAAATGAAAAGCAAATCCAAAAAAGTGTATTCTTTTTCAAGCCCTTTCTAATTTTCCATTACAGAGGAGTTAGTCCTGAATGTGCCTGTTATATGGATATGATTCATACTATGTTCATGTATCTCCTGCTAAATAAACTCTAATCCCAAATGAAAATTTTGATTACATCATTAAGGCTTAATCACATAGCTTAAATCAGAGGCTTTTAACCTCTCTTTTATGTAATCCACAATATGGAGTATATTTTACCTCGTGACACAGAACTTGCATATACATACAAATTTACATATATGTATAAAATCCTGATATTTGCTGACAGATATCTAGAAATATGCTTCTGCCTCTAAATTAAATGGCTACTTAAATTCTTACATGCCTTCAAATTAGAATGCCTAGTCTGAACAACACTGGGCTTATAAAATACTGCAAACATCCTGTAACAATACCATCTCATTCTCTATTTCTGAATGCAACTTGAAAGAGTTCAGCTAATTTAACTAGAACCTCCATGAGTCACCAGAGTTTTTGCACTAAGGCTTCTGTGTAGCTCACTGCTGACTTACGAAGTCTATCTTGCAAAGGGGCAAGTTGTTTTTTCCTACCAATTTTTTATCTTTGTAAATCAAAAATAAAATTCCAAGCCCATGGAGCATCTGAATGGACCCCACCTCTTGGCCAAGGTCATTCCAAAGTTAACCTGAAAAACTCTAGTTCAGGCCATGATAGGAAATGTGGAGTTGGGGGGTGGGGATGGAGGGGAGGTGCTGCTTCACAGCTGGCTCCTGCTTTACTGTTCTTTTGGGGCAGATGACTAGAGTGTCAAATGGGAGCTCTTGTCTTCCAAAGAGAGTCACTGGCTAATTTCTGCCCCATAGAAAAGAACTACAAATCCAGAAACACTCTAGTACCATCTCTAAGTGTAGATGACTTTCTGAGAGTTTTAAAAAGAGAAGACTTAAATAAGGAAGTCTGGGGAAGCTTTGTTGAAAGAGAGGTGCATGAATTGCAATGAAAAGGCTAAGCAGCATCTAACTCAGCTCAGAGGAGAAGTGTATTCAGGGCAAAGGAAACACCATACACAAGGCCTATGACAGAAGAGGGCAAGGGAAGAGCCAAAAAATTGTAGAGCAACTTGCAGGGTGACAGGGCTGGCCTTGTAGCAGATGGAGTACTTTGTTTTGTTTTCCTTTTGTTTTCATTTTCCCAAGGAAGAAACTAAACCTCTTGAAGCATTCAGTGCCATGTCTTAGGCTACCGGCTTGAGGATGACATCCTCAGAGACAAGCAAGAGTGGTAAAGAGGAAAGCCACGGGGCAATAGGGAAGGGTGAGGAGCAAGAGCTCCTCTCAAGGTCTGCTAGTAGAAGCTCAAGCAGCTCTCACAGGGACCAGGAGACCAGGCCTTGGGAAAAGCAGTAACTTGAGAAACTAGCTCTGTAGGCTTCCCTGGAAAACCCAGAAAGTATTATTCCAGGGTTCTTTTGCCCTTGGGCCCTGCCTGGAAGGTAAATTTAATCTCTTTATGGACTCTTTCCAAATAGGTTTGTGACTGTCTGGAGAAAGTGCCCCTCTACCATTCCAAACACATGCACTTTCATCTTCCCCATATGCTCAGACTTAAGTGTAAAGGAACCTTTAAAGATCACAAACAGAGAACGAGGAAGTGAAAGAGAGTGGAATGAGGTCACAGCAATATGATACACTTTCTCCTACTATAACCCAATGGAAGCAGTTCTAATTAAAAACATACACACAAAACACAAAAATGACATCAACTTTTCAAAATCACTTTTAGCAGCTAGAGCAATTAGAGTTTCAGACTGGCAATAAACTTATTTTCCTGAGAACATTTCAATAAGAAAAATTATTTTATTGCTACAAGTATATAGCTACAAAACTTAAACCTCATTGACACCAGCACTGAAGATCTATGACTATGACTAAGAACTATGCCACATTATTGGATGAGAACTTTTTCCATATTTTTATCCTCTTTATTAACCCTCTGTTAGGATAAAAGCACAATGACTCTCCAAGAAAGAAGACATGTGATTCATGCTCTAGTGTTTTCCTTGTTTAGGATGTGCCTAGTTTCAGACTGAATTATAATTTAGAATGCAGTTATTAAATCCAACTTATATGATAAAATTGCATGGTAGCAGACATACCTCTACCGATGTGAGGCAAATTTCTTCTGCTCTGTTCCCACTCCAACTGAGACATCTAATCATTTGCTATTCTCCCCTTCATAAGTCAAACGTATATCCGATGAAGGAAAGCATATGGATTCTCATCTGTGGTAAAAGGAGTTTCACAGCCAGAACTGCCCAAGCACAGTTTCTTAGGGCCTATTTTGGTCAGAGTGTCACAAGAACTGAGGTTCCTCAACTCCTCTTGGTTTCAGATCAAGGATCTGGAACCCCATCCACCCTAAGAGCTCCTCTAATTTCTCTCCATTATTCACTTTACATTATTCATTATTCTCTCACATTATTTTCCATTATTCACTGAACACATTGTGTTCAGGATTTCCTGAAGTCCAGGACCCAGAATTCTTCTCATCCCTTCTTTTTACCCTTAGCATAGACCACACCTCCTCCTTAGGGTCCTTCTCCTTTTCTGAAGACCCAAGGCTATTATTATTACTGGACATCCAAATCTTATAGGTTAGTTTCTGCCTAGATGTCTGTGCTGGAGAACTCTTGGCAAGGAATATAAATAGAGAAGGTGTTATTTAATGATGTCCAGGGTGCATACAGGGGTAGGTGGGAGAGCATGCTGGGGAGGAAGGGGAGCCCAGAGGGTTGGATTAATCATGTGTCAGATTAACTTTGTCTTAGTGTGGTTATTATTCAGCATGGTCATGTGCTCAATGTTTAATCACTAAATAGAAAATAATTATTTGAAAAAGCTAATGCATTAACGACTCTTATAAGTCAGAATCACTTGTAACTCAGTTTGACGGAGAAGTTTTATAAAGCATGCATAGGAAACAAAAGGTTTAAGTTGTGAGTGATAAAACTCAGTCCTGTTGCATGTAATTATTTCAACAGCAAATGTGATACGGTATTCCCTGCAGACTCAACATTTAGTGCCTAAAAACACATGTTTTTCATAAGTGCACAAGTCTTGAAGCTACTTTATATAATTTTAGTAATACATTCTGGCCAGCATTAATAAAAGGTTATGATAAATTAATTTTTCTTCTTCAGCATCCAAGAAAACAGGTCCTTTGGATTGACTATATTGGGAGAAATTACAGTCAGGCTTTGGGAATATCTATCAAGGTCCTAAGAAAAAAATAAAAATGACTCTATAATATTTACTATGAAACACAGTCACAGACAAATAGGACTTAAGTATCTTTAACTACAGGCTCCATAAACTGAATTTATATTCCCAGGATTTGTGCCTGCAAAAACCCTTTTATCCTCTGCTTATTTTAGAAAAAGAAATGGGAATGGAATCAATTTATCCATATTCATAATTTTAAGCAGCCAAATAGGTTGGCAACATTTCAGGTCACCCTTCTGACCCAGAAAAGGGTATTGTATGTCAGATACTTTAAAGAAAAAGGAAAAAAAAGAGTATGGAACATCTGGTATTTCAAACATGGTCTGAGTTGATTTGGAGACAATTTGGGTCTGGAAGATATTATGCAGTATTCAGGGTGAGATCATCTGATTCATGCTGTTTTCATAACCAAATTTCCCTCTGGACTAAAGATTCTATGTGATTACTAAACGAGCAAGTGTTACTAAGACTTCTTTAATAGTACTGGAATGAAGGGAATTATATGAAATATACATATTCTCTCTCCCATTCCCCCTTTCTCAGTGTATGTGTGCATGCATGTTTATCCACCTATCATATATACATATACACACATATGCATGTATATATACACATACACATATATATTCATATTATACTCTTAAAGAAGCATTTTTAGATCCTGTTCATTCAGATAAATATTCTGGGCCAAGAAATGACATTTCTAAATAATTCCTCTTAGCATATGACTGTCTTAGAAACCTAGTGTGATCTGTTAAGTACCCCACCCAATCAATATATTTTTATTGATATCTGACACAAGACTTAAAATTTGAAATTTGTAGTTCATTGCCTGTTCCCAAATCTCTAACAAGATTTGCATTACCAAAAAAGTGTAGGTTACACAGAAAACCAAACTTAAATATAAAAATAGCTGCACACTTTATTAATTTGCCAACTTTCTTAGGTAAGAATACAAAAAACTAGTGTGATTAAGAACTACAATTAATCATTCCTAATAAAGCTGCTACATTTCTCTTTCTTTGCTAATAAAAACAAAAACTCTCCATGTCTCACTCAAGTCTGAAATCCATGAGAGGAAGCCTGAAGACAAAGTCCTCATCACCCACCTGGTCACCCAACCTGGGGACCACAGGCCTCCTTGTCCTTGTCTATCCATGCTTATTATGCTCCAAATTCTAGTGTCTCTTCTCTAAAAACCACACAGTCTGCTCCCTCATGTGCATTCCAGCGTTCATGTTCAAACTCACATCATATCATCCTGAGACCACACTCTGCTATCATTTTGTATGATGTTGTATTGCTGTTCCAAAAATTATTTTGATAAATCTAAAGATAATCATAACACTTCCCTTGCCAGACGGTTTTAATAAGTTCAATGAATTTCACTTTTCTTCGCATGCAAAGAAGGTCCTCTAAAGCCTGGCACCACCTGCCTTCCTCACACCACTCCCCTCCAGCCACGCTCTGTTTTAAGGGAAGCTTTTTACTTTGCTTGAATCTCTGTTCCTCCTCTTCTCCATCTGACAAAATCCTTCTCTGCTTGGTCCATAGACTCAATTCTAATGTCAGTAACCCTGTGATACCATTCTTTAACCATCCCCTTGGCATGAATTGTATTATTAAGTCCTTACTTACTAAACCATGATTGTGTACACATCAATTTACCCCAATTAGATTGTGAGCTTCTTGTTCATATTTGAACTCCTAGTACCTCCTAGTACCTGCCATAGTGTCTGAGATTTACAGTAGTGCTAGAAAGGTTTATTTAATTAATTATCAAATGATCTTTATCATAGCATATCTTTACCCCAAGGAACTTCCACTGCCACACACACACACACTCTGGAAGGGGTGGTGATAATAAAAGCAGCAGCTGATTTTTATTGAGCACTTACATTGCCATGCATGGTTCTAAGTATCTTACATGGATTATCCTCATAACAATCTTATGAGAGTCTGGGATACTATTACTATCCATATTTTCATCCAGATGAAGAAACTGGGGCAAAGCTGTGCCTGCTCTTACCCAATAAATAGTGCCTAAAGATAGGTCATGTCATGGAAAGCCCTAAGTTAAAGAGGCACTACTTCCTAAATCAGTTTTTAATATAGAATGTAATGGAATTTGTAACTGAAGACCAAAGATTATTGAGTCTTAGATTAAGGGTCTTTAGTTGTTAACACGGCTCATCCATAAGGTAACAGGAATAAAACTATTTATTGCAGATTCTAGGATTCATTTCCACATCCCCTTACCTTTTCAGCTCAGGGAGTATAAAGCCAGGAGCCCTATATGCATCTCTATCATGAAATCCACTGTAAGCCAAATGGTCAGAAATCTTTTTTATTCACACACAGTAGTAAATAATCACATTGACTATTATGTTAGGAATGAAAAGGAAACGAATGCTCTTTCTGCCTATTTTATAGTAAAATGTATTCTGGAGGTAGTAAGTCAAGTTTTCTGGAACTTCAACAAATTAAAGTAGATGATTCCTACCCAATCTGTAACTATATTTCTTAAGGCAGTAACAGTATTAAGTTAATGACAAAGGTATTGTTATCGAGACAATTTCTCTACTTGAGTTTCAGATGTAATCAGGTTGTAGCTGATTACCCAAAACATCTGTACCTCAATAAATGTGGTAACATATTTGAAGAAGAGCAGAAATAGATCCTGCTAAATTTCTAGGAAACAGTAATAAATTTTAGTTTTCGCCGGATACGTTCAAATGTTTTTAACTATACTTTTAAAAATGAGCACTAAGGGTTGTGATGGTGGAAGTGTTAATAAAAACACCTCAACCACTGTTTGTTAAAATGTTACTACCCGCCAGCCAAAATACATATATCATCACATTTAATCCCCAATAACCTGTTGGGAAAGCATTATCATCCGTATTTCATAAAAAGAAAATTGAGACTTGGAGAAATTATTTAATTTGCCTAAGACTACCCAGCTAGCACGTGGCAGAATTGAGATTTGCATCTTGGCATTTCTAACTCAAACCCTACGCACTTAACTACAAAGCCACTGTTTTTTTCCCACCAAACTGAAACTTCAAAGGTAAATAGTAATTTAAAGAGTAATATTCCTCATCTGTAACTTCTCTATAACAATCAATTTTGATCTGAAAGACCACTCATTGTTTGCTTGGCAGGAATTCCTCCATTCTAGGCAAACCTGGGACTTATTATGAGGAACCTGAATGTCTGCACATCAGCTACACTAACATGGAAGTCCCCGAGGTGATAAATTCACACAGAAGGGGATCCTCAGAAGAATGAGGTGTGAGTCAAGAAAAATCTGCAGGGTCCTGATGCAAAATAGGTCTCTTTCAATGTTACAGCAAGAGAAAAATAATTTAAAAGAATGAGCAAGAAATACAAATGAACAAATTATATTTCAAAGTTGAAAGATGTTTATTGAAAACATATAGATATGACCAGTACTAAAAGTTATCTTCAATATTATATGTAAGATTATATACATTATGCAGTAGCCAGGGGCAATATAATGAGGCAAAATATCATTCTTTTCATATTTTTCAAGTCACTAAATTTCTGGATTCACAATGGAACATCTCTGTACTAGTTGCAGACTACCCCAAAACTTAGGGGTTGAAAGTATCATTTATCATGTCATAGTTTCTGTGGGTCAGGAATTTGGAAGTGGCTTAAGTAGATGGGCAGGTTTAGGGCCTCTTATAAGTTTGTAATTGGGGTCAGCTGGGCTGCAGCCATCTCAAAAATTGACTAGGGAGATACCCACTTCTAAGATTTCTCACATGGGTCTACCTACATGAGTACCTCATGACATGGTAGCCGGTTTTTCCCAGAGCAAGTGATCCCAGAGAGAGAAAGAGCACACAAGATAGAAGTTGTAATCCCTAATCTTGGAAGTGATGCCATCACTCTGCCATATTTCATTTTTTGGCAACTGATCAGGTTAGCCTGCACTCAATGGGAGGACAATACACAAGGGTGTGAATACTAGTAGGTGGGAGTAATTGGGAACGATCTCAGATGCTGCCTACTGTATCTTCTTTTCTGTTTTGATTTTAAATCCAAAGACTAAGTGATTTGTGGTGAGACAGACATATTAAAAAGGAACAGAGGTATATAGAGTGCTTATCTACCACTTCTCTTTATTTTTCCCATTTCAAATATTTAAATTCTCTTCACCCAATGGGCATCTAAAGCAGAACTTTGTTCCTCATAAATAGTCTTATTCCCCTCAATTTGTTAGTTGTTCACTCAGTAAAAACCAGGAAATGGTCTTCTAGAAGACAGGGTAGAATATGATTTTTGGGCTCCAAATTTCATTTTCTTTTTCAATATGTGTTACATACACTTGTGTTACAGAACACAGCTGCAAACAGATGATTAAAATACCAAATGTATTTGGGATAAAAATTTCATAATTTTTATAATATGCCACAGTCATCCTTAAAGAACACAGAATAAAAATTGGAAAAGATTTATATAAAAGTTTTTATTCTATTATATAAATCCATCTGGAGATGGAAGTAAAATAAAGTCAGTACTTCTATGTGATATAAGGAGGCAAAATTATTTTATTCAAATTAGGTAGTATTTACAGTTAGCAGTTCCTTCCCTCACAGTACTGCTTAGATAAGTAGTATTTGAAACCTAATATGTAACCTTACAATATTATTAGGGGCAAAATTTAGCCCCCGCTTTTTAAAAGTAAAAATTAAAAAAGGTCTGTACTTATTTTAAGTAAGCAACTGATAAAAATATCTTCCATCTGCTCAGTTTAAGCTGGTTCCTTATAAACGTTTTCAAACTGACAACTATCAAATTATTTTTATACTACTTTGTGAAGAAAGTGATTTGAAATGCTTACCAAAAGAATACCTCTTCTGTGGACTCTACTCAGAAAAGGCCTCCTCCTGAATCCATTACTTTGAGAAAGAGAATGTAGGGCTATAAAAATGTCATAATTATTCTAATAAGCGATGACTGCAGCTGAAATTGCTTCTTAATTAGAATTGGCTGAGCTCTGGCTCCACTGAAGGACACTGCAATGGCATGTGCTCATAAACAGCCCTTAAAACCTCCTATTTATTTGCTATAAAAGGGACTTGAAAAACCTGATTCCAAAAGACATCGTAGGAGTTCCTTAAAAGAATCTGGATCATGGCAACCATTCCTAATTTGGTCTTCTGTCATTATCTCCACAGCTGCTTCTAAAGGGTGAATCCCACAGAGTGCAGCTTTGAGAGGTCTTAACTAAGGCTCTTTACCCCCAAGCTTGAATACTGCCTTCATTCTTGCCATGCCTAAGGGCTAGGGTATTATTTCTTCAGGAGTAATCCATTATAATACGTGGGTGAGGGGATGACTGTACAATTAAGTGATTTATTGCCACTAATTCTTTATCTAATTGGAGCATATGCAGAAAAAGAGGGCCGTACAGATGTGTTTTCACAGACTGGAGAATGAAGAGAAAAGTTCATGGTATTGGCTGAGGGCTTCACTGAAGGAGGCTGCCCAGAGGAGCAGGAGAATCTAAGGAAAGCTAGAGAGTAATGGCCAACAGAGACAGCAAAGAAAATAGAAAAGGGGGTGCAAAAAGACAGTCCTCTCATTTTTCTCTTTTGCCCAAGATTGGCATCCACAGGCATTTAGAACAAAAAGTCTTCCAGCAAGGATGGGGTCTTGGAAACCAAGAAAGGAAGGGAGAGATGTAGGAACCCTACTGCCAGGTCCTCATGCTTGCTTATTTATTTATTGCATGCCCTTTTCATACCATCGCTTATTCTGAAAAAAAAAAAAAAACTGAATTATGTTTAATATGTTGTCCTGCATAAATCAAAGTGCCTTAATTTTTGACCCGTGTTTTAACTTCTGATGTAGCAGAGAAGTGGTCTGGATTAGCATACTTTTTGTTCTATATTTAGACTATACCACTGAAGAAAGCACAGACATTATTTAAAATTTGTCTAGTGATTCAGGGAAATTAGACAATTTTCAAAATATGCATATACTACCTATTTACAACTAAGATAATTCTGCAGTTGCATGTTAATTTAATATGTGATGGAACAACACAGTCATAAAAATCAAAATTAAATTTGTCTAAGTAGAAAGTGGGCTCAGTCTTAAGTTACCAATGAAATTAGAGAAGTTACAGTACATTGCTTCTTGATTCTTTCAGATGTACAGAGGAATATGAGTGTAATTCAGAGTGGGGAAAGCCTTCTGTAAGACTCCTTCAACAGCTTTCACCATGGGAGGCTGTTAAGACTTAAATCCCAGCAACAGAGCAATAGAAGCAAGCAAGGTCTCTGAGGTCCAAGCTTAGGACTCACACACCACTTCTACCACATTCTATTGGCCCAAATAAGTCAGAAAGCAGCCCAGATTCAAAGGGAAGAAAAACAGACTCCACTTTTTAATGGGAGGTGCTGCAAAGAATTGTAGCCATTTCTGTAATTTACCATAGAAACTCTGACAAAGATTCCAGTTAGGGAAACAAACCAATTCCCTATACTGGACCACAATACGTTGTACTGTTCAATCAAGTACTTTCTTAGAGAACCTAATATACACAGCTTTGAATACTTTGCACAGTGACTGGCACATGGTAGGTACTCAAGTTCTGGAGATAATTATTTATAAATTTTAATTTCATCGTAAAAATATACATCAGGATGATTTTCAAATTAGCAAAAGGAAAATAGTTAAATCCAGTAATTTAACATATCCCACAGTTATTGAACTTTAAAAAAATATTTCTTTGTGTCCAACAAAGCACCAAGTGGCAATAACTTACTGAGAGCAGGCCATCATAAAATTCTTGATATATTCAGGTGTCTGTTAAATAGCATGAAGATCTATGCAGGATTTTCTTCCCTCTAGATTGGATTTCTTGAAGAGGATTGTGACATATTTATTTACTGTCTATGTGAAGGCACCATACTTTGTGCTTTAAGATATTCATCTCAATTACCCTTACAACCCTGTGAGGTAGATAGTTGAAACCCATTTTCAGATGAGGATACTAAGGTTTATAGGGCTAAGTACCTTTCCCAAATTCACACAACTAATAAATGCCAGGGCCAAGAACTGAACCCAGAGTTCTAAAGCTGATACCCAACTTTAATGCAATTCTGGTTCTCAAAACATTTACTTATTGGTACTAAGGTCAACCTAAACAAAACTAATCAGAGAACATTAATAATCAACACTGATCAGGTACTTGCTATATGTCAGGCACAGTTCTAAACGTTTACATGTACTACATTATTTAATCTCACAATAATCCAATAAAGAAGTATTATCTATGTTTTGCAGATTAGCTCTTTGAAATCAAGGAGCAACTGTTGCCAAATTACTGGGTAAGTATCAAAGGTGGGGTCCAAATTTATGTCTGGAAATGTCAAAGTCTGTGCTGCCTCCTTTAAATTCCCTGTTACAGAAAAGTGAGCAACAGTGGTCCACAGGATGATCCTATCCTCTGGCTTAATTTCATCTGGTCCATGAGAAAGTAATGATGAATAACCTCTACTGATGTACTTGTGACATCTTAAAAGAGCTGTGGAGTTAAGCCACTGAAATCTGTCTTCCCTCTTTTTACGTTTAAATTCTACCATTTCTCTTGGGATAACCTTCTATTCTGTTACCACAGACAGAGTCTAACACATATTGTTGGAATGTCTGCAGAATATATTTTCCATTTGTTGCAGTATATAAAAGGTAATATTTTTTAATTCCCCTTCAAAACCTTAGGCAACTTGCCATTTCCCAAAGAAATGAGTTTTACATTTCTTCATGCAACATGGAAGTCACATGACCTGACTGGAATGAATTTGAAGAAGTCTGTGTTTCAAAGCTAACAGAAGAGTGACTAGATTTTAAAAATGGACCTTCTAAAAACCAGGTTACGGATATTGCAAAGTTAACTTTCCTCTCCAGTTTTTCAGAATGATCAAAAACTACCCTGCTTCGAAATATGTGTAGTCTGTGATACTGTACAGAATATCATCTCTGAATACTTTTGATACATGAAAGATCTTCAGAAAAGTATCCTCAAGCCCTGCATTCAACTGTCCCTCTATAGTACACATGGTAGATTGAAGCAATGGTCCCAAACCTTCATTCCCATGTAACAGTATTCAACGTCATATCCCTGCCATAGCGTCATAGTTGCTGGACTGGACTTCTCCTCACCTTGACTTTGGAACTGGACATGCAACTGCTTTGGGATAAGAGGAGGCTTAAAAGCTGCACCTGCAGTTGGGCATGACCTTTACTGTTTGTGCCACTGATCTAAGGAGGATGAAGATATGGCACCAATGTGGTCCCAGTCCACATCTCAAAGTCAAGACCAGCTTACATGAGCTAAACTCTAGTGTGAAATTTCCTCCTCTCTCTCAACAGAGGACACGACGTACTAAATAATCATCAAAGTTAAGGGAGATCAGAAACTCTTCAGCTATGGGCTAAGGTCTTATACTAGCTCAGTGACATATTTCTTTAATTCAAACCTGTACTGTGAAAAAAATTACAAATTACTGCAGCTCACTACTTTAGCTTTATTTTAGAAGAGACAAAACTGAAAATGTTAATAGTGGTTTTACTGACTTTTCACAGCTAGGTGCATTTGGTTCATGCTACTTCCTCTTTATGGAATGCTTTCTTTGCCTAATGAAACCTTCTTTATTCTACAGAAGGTGTTTCTTTGATAAAATAATCCCAACCCACTCAATTAAAGTTAGTTACTCCTGCTTCTGAGACTTCATAAGAGTTGTTGGTATTTCTATTATTGCCGTGCTACTCAAAGTGTGGCAGTTTGCAAACTGTTAGTCACTAGTCTGTGATGAGATATACAGAGAAACTCAGAGCAGACAATTAGGAACTACTATATACTTAAAGTAATTTTGTGTCTCTTGCATTTAATAATTTTTTAATTGGCCTTGTATTTGCCTTTTGTTTTAGTAATAAATTTTTATTGTTTTTAAACATATCAGTCCATGATAGATTTTTGTTTAAAAAAAGGTTCTTATCACAGATAAGAAAAATAGTGTATGATAACACTTATGTTATTTAATCCAGCACTGTAGTTAACTTATGTATCTGTCTTGCTCACTCATTTTCCTCCTTTCCTTCCTTCTTTCTTCCTTTTTTTTTTTTTTCAAAATCTATCAAAACTGACATTGGTATTTTGCTCAACAGGTGATACTGATAGACATGGAGTTTAGAGTCTATAGTTTTAAACCTAAACTGCACTTTTAATATCTCTATGAAAAACAAAGCATAACTTTTTTTTAACCCCCAGTTATTTTTACTGTAGGCCAGTACCTCATAAAGGAAAAATCGGATCTTTCATCCTTACTTTGTGACTCATTCTAAGATTGTCAGGTTATGCTCATATAAAAACAAAAATCTACCTAACATCTACATGGTCATTTTTCAATGAAACATGATATCACTTTATCATCAGACAAAGCAAGGGAAAAGTTCACTGTGGCTAGAGATGCACTAATGGACTCTACATCAAGGCATTTGTGCTAAGCTTTCAGCCCCTCTTTTCTGCTAGGCTCACTGGTCAGATAAGCTATGCAATGAACACCCTGAAACTCCTGTTTACAGCTTGTCACAGCGACCAGAATGTCACAATGATAAACATAAGCTGAAAAACTCATAGCTTGAGGATGATTCAGTATTTCAGATTAAGTATATTTACATAGTAGTAACTTTGCTGTCACTCAGCAGATGAGACCTCAGCAATCCCCACTGGTTGCTCCCACTTTAAGCCACGCTCAAATCCGAGCAGTCTCCCCCATTCTAACAGACTAAAGAGCAGAGAAATTGGCAATTCTAAACTATGTTCTTTTACTTTTATGAATTTGACCAAAATAAATGCAGTGATACTTAGAAAATTATAGTCATGTATACCCTTATCACTCTAATTCCCCATTATCTAACTAGAATATTAGGTAGGCAGGGCACTTAGAACAGAAAACTGACAAAATCATGCTAAATTGCAGATCTTTTGTAGGACAGTCAAAGATTGTAGCTGGGTAGCTGAAAAGCATAACTTCTAAATTTAATCCTCTAATAGTGCTTGTAGCAAATTTTAAACATGGATATTTACTCAAAGAACAGTGGTGAAGTTATCAATTACCACATTATTTTTCTTTAAAATCTTGAAAATCTGGGGTTTTGAAATGTTTTTAATTTGATTAGTCTTTTGTTTCCTTATTTTCCTCTCCTAGAAAAAGTTGTTCTTATAATATAATTTCCCTGGATACCACCACCTTGCAAAAAAATAAAATAATTTCCTGTCTATACTGCATATCAATGATTTAATAATTCCTTTAAAATAATAATTTTGGTTACCATGGCAGTAGTTACCAAACAAAAGTTAGCTATGTCTGCAAACAGGAAATCCAAGAATGACTCTTTTGTAATGCATTTGTAGTCAGGGAGAAGACTTACAGTTTGTGTATAAGTCTACTTTTAGAGCTTTATCCATTCATAATCTTTTTCACATTCTAATACATAAGAGCTGCTTTCCTTCTTCTTTTCGATTTGCCATTACTTAAGACAAATGAAATAACCCCTAATTACAAAGTTTGCAAAACCAAGAATCAAGCCTGGGGATCACCACCAAAATTGCTCACTGTCTGTGTTCGAAATATAGTGTAGTGCTAACCTATGAAGAGTTCATTGATGGGTATAATCCCAGTTGTGCTTACTTGTGCTTACTTTCAATCACTTACATTGCTCTATCATCACTTGCAATAGCATAATTCTATGATATATGCTGAAGTTCAGTGTTATTCTTGTTCACTATTATAACCCCAGAGTCTAGAATAGTGCATGGTACATAAAAAAGCACTCACATAGTTTTTTGTTTGTTTGTTTTTAAAAACAGCCTTATTTGGGGAGAGAGAACTTTTAAAGAAAATAAACGTTCCATTATTTTTCATTTTCCCATAATTAAATACCAAGGTTAAGTAATACATCAATCCTAGACTTATGGGATGCATACTATTACAGCCTTCGGAGCCTTATACTACAGATTTAAATTAAACTTGACCTAATATCTTCAAATGCCTCCACAAATATTATGAAAATTAAATAAGCACAAACAAGTTGAAGATAGCTAAGATTTGTGGAAAAAAATTATTCGGATCAATCTATAGGTTCTTCATGGAATTTACTAACATTTAAATTATGCCATCTCCTTTATGTATATATTTACACATATATATATACATGTTCTTGGTTTATGTGATTTTAAGGCACTGTGGAACATTATACTTGGTAGACTACTGATACAATTTTCCATGATCAAAGAGTCACAGGACTTGGAGAAACCTTAGAAATCATCTAGTTCCCCTACTTAATTTTATATAAATACAAATTGATATCCAAAGTGGTCAATATCACAAAAAATAGTGGACTCAGATCTACGGACACACAGCTCAGGGCAATTTTAAATATATTATGCTGCTAAATGGAAGTGAGAAACTGGTACACGGTGGAAGACCTTTCCATACACTATAGTTATTTATATATATTGGAGACTTACTGACCTTTCCTAATTTCTGAACACACTTTGGTGATTTGGTATGTAAAAAAGGTACATTCACATTAGCATAGGGCCAACTTGTATGCCTTCTTCTAGTTCTCAGAAAAAAAACAAAGGAAGTAGTTTCCATGTTTTCAATTTATCACTCTCTTTCCACTAAGAAGGCCCCTGCTGGTAACTCTTGTTGCACACTGATGGGCTATGATGTTGATCCCAAGCTCACAATGCTGGATGTCACACTGAAGCTCCATGAGAGTCTCATGAAATATATGACCATTTTGGTGTTTCTCACAGCTTCTCAGCTTCACCAGAAATGTTTTGCATGAAGAATGGGAAATTAAAACAAAAAAATAGTTCTCCTCCCAATATTAAGAGCTTTTTGTTTTTGCTTTTTGTTTCTAGCTGCTCTATTCTTAGCTGTCTGGTCTGCCATTCCAGAGGCACCCTGAACACTTTGCTGCTAGGGAAAAGAGGTTTAGCCTGCTCATGCTATGTGTAAGGCCTTCTATCAACTGCAGAGCTCAACAGGGAGAAAAGCCCATGAGTATCCCTTTATAGTTCCAGATGCCATTGGTAAACTTACAAAACGAAGAGGCAAATAGAGGGTCACTGTTACCCAGGGCCATTTTACATAATTGGGTCCCACCAAAAGTCGGCAAGTTGGAAGAATCTTAGAGGATAAGATACAGAATATTATTGGAGTTTATGCCATTTATTTGACTGCAGAAGTTTCCCAGATATCCCTTTTCACAATACTTTTACTTTTCTTATACTTTGCCTCTGCCCAAAGAATGTCAATGGTAACTTACGCTAAAGAGAATACATACAAGATAGATAAAATAGAAACAAAATATAAAAAAGTAGTAGGATGCTAATTTTATTGGAATATAGACCACTTTTTCAAATGTGATTCCTTTAAAAAATGAGTGTAAGTGTTAAAATGTACCTTATTTCACTTCTCTTTTTATAACAGTTATCATTCTACGTATATGTGGTGAGCAAGATAAAGAATATAAGGCTCAAGCTAGGTGGCATGATGGAGGGAGCATGAATTCTGCAGATTATGGTTCAAGCTCATAGTAAGGTTCTCTATAGTAAGGTTTCAGATTACACTATCTAAACTTGTTTCTTCATTCTGAAAATGGAGCTAAGGCTACCTCCTAAGATTGCTTTGAACAGCGAACAAAATAACCCTGAAAGTATAACAGGATCTGTATTCGTTTCTCAAGAAGTTTGTAAGCAAGGTAAGAAGATGAAACGTACAACAGATAAGTATCATCCAGAGGTGGAGAGTGATTAATGTTCTAAGTGTTACCAATAACATGTTTCGGGAATTCAGGAGAAAATATTTTTCATTTAGGTGGGAGCATGGAGAAAGATTCTAGAGGAGTGTGCAGTGTGAGGGGGTGGTCCTTGAAGGATGGAAAAAACTTAGTACTGTAGATGGAGTATGGTAATGCACAAGCAAAGTCATGGAGTGAGTTGATGGTACACAGGTAATAGCCAGTAGAGATATAAATTCCTCTTTCCACTTCATAGGACACCATAAAGTAACAAAATCAATAGAAAACCTACTATAGTTTTTTCTCCAACGAATATTCAGGGCAATTAAGAGAAAGTGACTTTCCACATTCTACCAATGTAATGAATCACACCACAGATTAGAAGAGGTTTATAAAAGCCCAGCCAAAGACGACTCATTTCCTTCTGCACTTGTTCTGAGAGGCAGAACACCTCTAAAGCAAAGCCATGGATGTGCCTTGCCCTAATTCATGCAGCAAGAATGGCTTCAAGCTTTGAATCCAATTGTAGAGTGGAGCATCCAGGTCACCATGTATTGCTTTCTCCACTTCAACCAGGGGCTACCTAAGGCCAAGAACTCATTCTAATTTCTAATGGAAATAATCTTTGTAGTTCCATACTTTTTCCAATTATATTCACTTGGTTTCACCATGCTCTTTTGACTAACAACAAAGGTTTTGAAAACAAATTTGGATGCAGAGAAAGGAGATTTTTAGTGACGTAATCTTTAAAATGCATCACATTTTAAAATGCATCACATGTAATCTTTAAAATGCATCACAAAAGTAAAAGAAATAAGAGTCTTAAAAAAAGTATGCAAAATATTAGGATTAATCAAAATAGTAGAAGGGTTAGAAAGGAGACAAAAAATGAACACGGTAAAATTAAAGCCCTGCAGCAATTCCAGGCAGTATAAAGGAAAGTACTGAGGTTCTCTTTCTCTGTTGGTATGTTTTTAATTGAAAAAACTAATTCTCATGGGAGAGTAACACAGAAAGGAAAGAGGAAAACAGCTGGCTGTTAGCCATGATTTGCCATTCACAGCAGAAGGAGACTGTTTCTGCTTCTCAAAGTCCACGGTTTTTCCCAAGCAGACACGGACCATACTGACAAAAAGTCAATTAAGATGAGACTTAAGACATAAGAAATAGGTATAGATGTGTAACTCAGAAGACAGGGCAAGGACATAAAATCAAATTCTGTTTCTAAAGTATTATTAAAACAAAAACTTTTTATAACCAAACTAGCTCCCACATCCTAGCAACAGCTTGCTTACTTCAAACAAAACAAAACATAGTGAAGTCTAATTATAAAAACCCCTTGTCTTTGTGATGGTGAGTTTTAACTGGTAATTAATCCCAATTTGTACAACTGATGTGGATGAGCTTTCCTTTTACAAACCAAGAATTTTATAATAGTATCATCTATCTCAGTCACTGTTTAATAAAGATAATCTAAGTTCTTTTTACATGAAATGTTAATGTGGAAAAAATAATGCTTTTCATCTGTCTGGAAGAAATTCCTCATGAAATCAACAATGTAAAAGTTTTAGAAGAAAAAAATGTCATACATCTTAAAACAGAAGTCATACTAATTGTATTTAAATGGTTGTGTCTTTGTTCCAACTTCTAATCTGCCTTTGTTCTTACTTTTCTTGTATACCCAAGTCAAAAAGAAACGAGACTTGAAAACTAGGTACCAAAATAGGGTAAGAAGGCTCTGCTGGTAAGCCAGATAGTTTTGTAATATATCCTTCTTTGAATTTGTTAGAAAACAATTGCTAAAAGGAACACAAATACATTGCTGAGATTTCCAAACTTTTATACTGGGAAACTTTTTGTTAGAACATCAAGTCTATCAAGAAACCCACAAACTGGAGTCAAAGTGGATATCTTTGGAGATTTTTCATGGCTTCCAATTTACTGGTTGAGGACTCTGTTCTAAGAATCATCAGTGAAGACAATGTAGTGAAACGGATTTGTTAATATCATGGGATTTCACAATTTTATGTTGTGGAATTATTTTTGGGGTGGTAGGGGCAGGGAAGAGTAAGATTAGAGAAAGTTAAGATTCTTGGTTGAAAATACAACTTTTAAAAGTAAAGTGGGGATGAAGGATAAAAATTACACCATATGTCAAGGGCATTATTTATCATAACCCACATTTTCAAACTCTAAGGAGATTGTTTATAAATAACATCTGGATTTTTCCTTTGCAAGCACATACAATTTTTAACTTTGAACTTTTCCCCTCAGAATTACTCCTTGTCTCAAAAAGTTCCAAAAATGTCTTTGATTTTTCTCCCCCTATTAAACAGACTTTACTTTTTAAAAGCAGTTTTTAGCTTCACACCAAACTGAGCAGAAAATTTCAAGTTCCTGTGTACCTCCCCATGTCTCCCTGTCTCCAGCAGCCTCCCCGACTATCGACACCCCGTATCAGTGCAGTACATTTGTTACAAGTGATGAAACACATTGACACATCATTATCCCCAAAGTACATAGTTTACATTAGGGTTTACTCTTGGTGTTCTACATTCTATAGATTTTGATTAATATATAATGACACGTATCCCCCATTTTATACTATCATACAGAATAGTGTCATTGCCATAAAAATCCTGTGCTTCACCTATTCTTCCTCCCCAGCCCAAAAGATGTTTACTTTTACAAAGCTGTCTTCCAATAAATACTTAAAAGCAAGGACAAGACCCCTCCCCCACCCCAAATTTTAGACAGGTACTAAATTAATAGCTCTTACCCACTTGAAAACAACATGAGTGTAGTATTCAGAAAGCTAAGTGGGCAAAATGCTTTCCTGGTGGCAAGCAAGAGTAACCAAAAATATTAGATTTATTTAAAAGAAAAAGAGAAACCTAACGGGAAGAGAATAGAATGCAATCATGCTACTCTTAACAATTTACGTTTTTCTGTTCTTGGATACTTTTTTGAGTGCCTGTGAATTTTAGCAGTAAGGAATGATAAACGAAGTTTTCTCATTTCAAGTTATTGGTCAATAGCTTCCTAACCTAAAACTTTGCATTCCTAACACAATACTTTGTGTCCATTTTCAAAAATCCAACTCTGGGCATAAAATAGAATTAATGCTCAAGACAAAAACTTAATGTTTAGAAGATAAAATAATATTAGGAACCATGAGTAAGAGAAAAAAACTTGTTTTCTCTATTTTCCCCTTCCTCTCTCTGCAAAACTGCCCTATCTGATAAGGGACAGCTAGCTTAAATTTACCACAAAGTAAAATATGAGCAAATCCCCTGGAACGAGAACTTTCGAACAGAGCAATTCACTCTAGTGTGACATCAGCATTCCTTCTGAGTCACAGTCTGGTCCCCACCCTTTTCTCCCAGGCGACACCAGGCTCCCCATAACCAGGGAGTGGCTCAGGTAGGGCCTTAGGTTCTGGTGCCTGCGAGGGAGCAGCCAGGCTGGAAATGTATCCCAGCGCTGAGACGCTAGTGACAACCGCCCTTTGGGGCTAGCTGCCAAACAGGGAGAATGCGCTCTTTGACAGATAATTCCCTAAGACAGAGGCAGTGCTTCAGTAGAGAAGTAATGAATGATCAAAAAAAAAAAAAAAAACCACATTAGAAGTTATCACCAGCACGGGTGAGAAGGCAGTGCGTTAAATCAACACTCACTTCAGAGCGCCCCAGGCAGCCCAGCTGGAAGGGAGGAGGTCAGAGCTGTCAAAGCACAACAGTCCCCCAAACCACAAAGGCTTAATGAACTTGAACTTCCTGAGCCAGGAAGTGTCACAGTCTCGCCCGCACTCGCCCTAAGCTCGTCCTTTTCTTTAGAGGAGGCTCAGGCACGCTGAAACATCTTAAGTAAAGTTTCCAACACCTCCAACCGCTGCGACTCCGTGAAACGGGAGAGAAGCGTCCCGCGCCTGCCCTCGCTCGCGCTTCCAACTCTGTCGCTCTCGAGTTCGGGGAGCTCGCGGGGCCGCCCGGCACCTCCTTAACCTGGGGGCCGGGTCCCTGAGCCAGGGACGCCGAAGACTCAGAGCCGCGCTCACGCCGGGCGGCCCGCTCGCCTCACCCGTCCCTGCACCTCCGAACGCCGCGCTCCGCGCGACCCGCGCAGGTGAAGCGGCCGCCGCCCGCCACGAGCGACCTCCTACCTTCTTCACTTTGTTTTCCAGGTCCATGTCTGTGCGTCCAATGGGTTCCCTCCTCCTCCCGTCCGGGATCTCACGGCCGGGCGCGGCTGGCCTCGGGCTCCACTGCCGACCCGGAGAACCCGCGGAACTCCCGCGCCGCACCCTCGCAGCCACTCGCCCGACGGCGTCGAACTTCCGCCGCCCAGTCCGCCGCAGCCGGCCTGCGACAGAAACCCGGGAACAAAGAGGCCCGGGCAGCCAATGGCAGCCGGGCAGCGCCAGGCCGCCGCCAATCACCGAGCGCCGCACGCACCTTCTAGGTCCCAGCGCGGCGCTGGCAAGGTGAGGGGCGGGGCCGCGTCTGGGGCGGCGCCCTGCGGGGCGCGCCTGCTGACCTTAACCTGGTCTCCTGAGGATGCTCTGAGTGTCCGCGGGCCGGCTTCTAAAAAACTAAAATCCAGCCTCCCTTAGCTGAAGATGGAGAACAGGTTTTTTTCATTTTGGGAGTTTGCACCTGTGTTTGCCCATGACCTTTGATTTGGGTCGAGGGAAATAGTTATCCCAATAGTAACTTTTCAGTTTATTGTCAGGGCAAAGAGAAAAAAAGAGAGAGAGAGAGAGAGATTGTAGGGATCGTTAGGGATTCCTTTGATGGACTTTGGGCACTAAATTCACTATTGCGTGGTGGAGATGCCCTTTCCTCAATTGCTTTTCGCCCCAATTCCAGACACTGTCAAGAAACCGTATCTTACATCCCTAACGTCAGTGAAGATTGTTAGATTGTTTTCTGAGCGTTGGGTTGTTCAAAAGATGATGTGAATCACTTCAGAAACAGGTTGTGTCAATTCCTTTGGAAGCAGAGGGTTGCTCTTTGTCTCTGCTATGTGAAATGGTGCTAGGCCTATCGTGTGCTCAGGCTTTGATGAAGCAGAGTCATCACATTGGTGCACCACAGCTGAATTCATTTCATGCCGTAATTCAGGAGCAGATGCATCTAATACCATCAGATTGGTGGGTCTGGAAGGGAGCCTAAGGATTACAGAGTCTAGCTTCCTCATTTTGCAGGGAACTGAGGACTCCAGACATGTAGGGACCAGCCTACTGTCTTAGCCTGTGGAGAACAGAGGCAGTGCTCATGAATCCAAACGACTTCTCTAATATGTTTGGGGCTGGAAGCACATGATTTTGAGTAAGGAAACAAAAGCAGCCAATTTTCTTCAATTTGTGGTTATGGCAAAAAATGACATTGCCCAGACAGCAAGTGACCTAATTTGGCACCTACTTTTAAAAATAACAAAACAAAACAAAACACAAAAATTCCCAAATAATGCAGATATTCAAGTCCAGATGTATCTCCACTTTGCTTCTGGAAATTTGGTGGCTAAAAATACCCCAAATTCATTTTAGCCAATACATGCAACTCTGCTTACTTGATTATTTGTTAACATAGAGCATTGATTTATAATGTGCATGTTTCCTTTATCCTATTAAGAATTAAAACTGAAATTGAAGAGTTATGCATTTTTCTTTTCAGTTGATGTAAAACTTTTCTGTATCATTTTCCCAAACCATCTTGAAAGGTGTGGGCCCCTGCAAAGTTTGCCCTCTGTAAGTGCACAGGAACATGAGGTCTAGCTATGACAAGGCAATTTTGTCTCTTTCAGAGAGCTTAACAGATGGAAAATGTCCAGTAAAGCAGTTTAAATAAGGCATGAAACAAATGAATGTTGTAACATAAATTTTGAACCCGTATTTGATGAGGTTGCGGAGATGACACTAAGAAAACCATCTGAAAACATTTTTTTTAAAACTGTCAACTTCTGCCTTTCTCCCATTCTTCCTTCCCAACTCTCTCAGCATTACCTTGTGTGTATATCATTGGCCAGGATGGAAACAGAAATTCAGTGAGTTTTATCTGGAATTATCACTGGGCCAATTATAAAAAGTAATTATAGATTATAAATTATAAAAGTAAAATTGAGATAGATAAGTGTTAGGAGAATTAAATTGCAAGTTTTTGTTCAGTTATTCAGGTGTGAAGCTACAGTTATTTAGGAGGTAGAACTGGCATGGTTTGATTACTGCATGTAGTTGACAGTGGAATGAATAGAAGATGACATACATTTCTATCTTGGTCACCTCTATGGATGGCTCAGGAAGAGAGAACATATAAAGTGAGCGTCAGGGTTTTGTTCAGTGGTGTTTTCTTTGGGACTGGTGGTGGACATAAAGGATATAGTTTGAATGTATTGAGTTTGAGACTGGGACATTGAAATGAAGTATCCAAATATAAATCTTGAAACCTGGACTAGAATGCTGATTTAAGAGTTCACATTGTACATAAGTAATTAAAGGCCAAGAATCAAGATCATCTTGGGAGATAGTAAAATAAAAGAGAAGAATACCAAAGACACCAAGTGAGCAAGACTGAGCAAGAGAAACACATAAAAGAGATAAGGGTTAGATTAAGGATAAGAAAAAAATTAGGAGTCAAATCCCTACAAGCAAGAAGGGAAATTGAAGAAGAAATTAGTTAACTATGTCAAATTGTAGAAAAGCGTCAAATGCCCTTTGAATTTAACAAAATGGAGATCATTGGTGACTTTGGATTTTTGGTGCAGTTGTGGGGAAAGATATTACTTTATAATTTTATCTCTCTTTGTTTCTACCAGAGTGCTTTAGTCAATGTTGGACTTGGCTTTTCCACAAAACTTATGGAAACATTAGCCAAATAAATGCCCAACTCCAGTATTTCAATCAAGTAGAGAGGAAATCAATATACTATACTGGATAATACTAAAGAGTGTTCTTAAGATCTTTATCCTTAGAAAAGTAAATAAAAATACTAGATTTTACACGTGTGCAGGCACACACACACACACATGCACGCACAGAGAGAGAGAGAGAGAGACCCCAAAATTTTCTGTATAGGCCAAATCAAATATTTATTCAGGTCAAATTCAGTTTCTATGCTATCAAATTACAATATCTGATGAGGGAAATGTGTTAAACATTTATGTACTCTTCATCATAATACTCACTGGAGAGATGTAAAAATATACAAGACATTCCCTTTGTTTTTAAGCAGTTTACAGATTAGTATGTGAGTAGCAGGCATGAAAGAGTAATGAAGTGTTACAGGTAGAGGGAAGCACACGTGAGAGTCAGGGAGAAGGTGATACTGGGATTTGTAAAATCTTAAAAGAGTAACCTTTGGCTTAGTCTTGGAAGATGAATAAATGTCTTAGTTAAAACTCTTGATTGCAAGTTATATTAGGCTGTTCTTGCACTGCTATAAAGAAATACCTGAGGCTGGGTAATTTATAAAGAAAAGAGATTTAATTAGCTCACAGTTCTACAGGTTGTACAGGAAGCATACCCTCTGCATTGGCTTCTGGGGAGACCTCAGGAAGCTTACAATCATGGCAGAAGGCAAAGTGCGAGTAATCACTTCAAATGGTAAAAGCAGGAGCAAGAGAGAGAGAATGTGTGTTGGGGGGAGCATGAGTTGTGCCACATAGTTTTACATGACCAGCCCTCCTGTGAACTCTGAGAGAATGCATGTTTGTCACTAAGGGGATAGCCCAAGCCACTCGTGATCCAAACACCTCTCATTGGGCCCCACCTCCAGCATTAGGAATTACAATTCAACATGAGATTTGGGTGGGGACAAATATACAAACTGTATGACAAGTAATAGTAACACTTGAGCTAGTTTACTTTTTAAAAGGTGCCATTTTATTTTAAGGATATAAAAGTATCTTGCAAAACTCAAGGGCCAGATGCATCTGCGACTAGACTAGGTACTTGCTAACATTTGGAACAAGGAATCTACTCTTTCACTGGGGTCACATGGTCTTTCATCTTGCTGCTTGGCCTCCATCAGCTTCAGTTTTTTCTCTTTGAAGACTCTGTTTTTCTGCACACACAGGCAATCAATCAAGGCAATCCAGCTCTTTAGTTGCATCACCTTCATTCAAGCAATACCCAGCTTGGGATTTCAACCCCTCTAACAGAAAGACTTTCAATAACCCATCTTGGGTAAGCTTAGACTTCTGATTCAGTTAGCTGGAGCTGGTGCCAATTCAGAGACAAAAAGGGCAACACATAGACTATATCCCAAACTTATAGGTAGGACTAATCGCACAGAAAGGGAGTAATAAGAGTTTTCCAAATGCCTCCGAAGGCATTTACCTCTGTTTCAGATGTTATAAGGAAATAAGAAAAGGAAGAGGCTTAGTAAGAACAAGCAGAATTTTGTTTTCTATTGATATTGGAGAACTTTTTTCCCTTGGCTTTTATTTTAGGTTTGGGAGTACATGTGCAGGTTTGTTACATGGTTAAATTGCATGTTGCTGGGGTTTGGTTTACAAATGATTTCACCACCCAGGTAATAAGCATAGCACTGAAGTGGTACCTTTTGACCCTCACCCTCCTCCCACCCTCTACCCTCAAGTAGGCGCTATTGTCTACTGTTCCCCTCTATGTGTTCTGGTGCACTCAATATTTCTGAACATTTCAAAAGCTATTTAAATTACAGAAACCCCACTTAGGCAAAAAGTTGTAGGTGTTTACTTTATTGCTAGGAATGGGGTTAGATAATGAATGGGACAAGTCTAAGGAATTGATGTTTAATCAGGAGATTCTAGCTATAGGCCACATGAAATATGCTGAGGGCCAAAGTAAAGCAGTAGCAATGGGTGTGGAGAGTTAGAAGGATTTACCAATAATATTAAAGAGGTAGAAAATATTGGACTTGATTGATTCTTACAAAGAGAGAGGATAAGGAATCCATTAGGATTCTACTTCCTTATCTCTTAGGAATCTATTTGGGTGACCGATTTGGTGGATATAACACACACCTTAAGGTAGGAAACAAAAGAGGAGAAGAAAATTTGATTGAGAAACATAATGGGTTTTGTTTTTTATGTATTAATTTGGCAAGGCTGATAGGATCTGAGTCTGGTGGACAAAAGAAACATCTGGGTTGAGGATACAGCTGATGCTATATACACAAGTATACATATATAAACACATATACATATAAATATACACACAGAGTAAACACTGCATACACCAGGGAAAAGAATTATTTAAAACTTTTCTATACTAGATGAGGTAAAAATTTCAAGATGAAAATGATACACCTGTCTCCTCAATTATTAATGTGGCCCCAAGAGGCGTCTTTAGAGATGTTAATCATTTATTAATACCTGTCATAGGAACTCCTTTGTGAGCCTGACACAGCTATTATTCCTCATTAGCAGCTTGTATAAGATTACAGTTTGCTCTATAGGGATTTTTTTTTTAAAGAAATAGGTGCCAATGTAGCTTAGAGGAAACTAATATCTCATGATATTTTAATTGACCAAAAATTGGGGATTGGCTAAGTAAATAATGGATGAGCCACATAATAGATTTAGCATAGTTATTGATCAAGGATGCTTAGGAATATTTGTAATGGAAAACAATTATAAAGTTATAGGAACAGAATATAATATGGAGTTATATATACAGTATGCAGTATGCTGATAATTATACAAAAATGCCCTGCATAAAAAAAGAACGTGAGGGAAATACTCTAAAATGTCACCAGCAGTTTGCCTTTGATTGGTGGGTCCATGGGGATTTCTTTCTTCCTTTTAAAAATATTCTATGATGAGTATGACTATTTTAAATGGAAAAACCTTATTTAAAAATACATTATTTAAAGCATTTTAGGGGGACAGAGCAGTGGCAGTATAATTTTCAATCTCTATGAAAATCTACATTAAGAAGCAAACAATCAAACAAAAACCAGATCCACTAATTAGCAAAACCAAGCACCCAGGGACAAACTTTACAATAAAACTCAGTAATAAGGTATCTTCATAAACTCCAAAACACAAGAGGTGAGGGCAAGCCGCCAAAAGCCACAAGACATACATGCATAAACGATCATGTTTTACAAGGAGAAGAAAATAATGGGGTGGTATCTGACGGATGGAAGAACTAGAATGCTCTCCTCCAGTTATTTATTGTAAAGCATTTCAGGCAAGTTTTGTAACTACAGCAGGAAAAGTAAAAAGGATTGAAGGAAGGGAATGAAGCCATCTAGCCTTTGTGCTGTTAGAGCTGATCCGCTAGGACTCTTTTCTAGGACAAGTTTCCCCAGTAAGAAATTGCTTAGAGAGAAATCAAAATTGAGCAGGATGGGGCAGTAGAGGCAATGGAAAGAAGTCTAGCCAGGCACCATCCAATTTGGTAGCCACTAACTGCATGTAGTTACTGCATTTTTAATTAATTTTGTTTCAATTGGCTAAAATTAATTAAAATTTAAAATTTGGCTTCTCAGTCACACTGGCCACACTTCACATGTTCAAAAGTCAGAGAGGGGAGCAGTATTAGGAAGTCTCAAAGTACTGTATTATTATTATCATTATTATTATTTCAGCACTTTATAAAAACAAGGAGGCTAGGCAAAGTGGTGGGTGGATCACCGGAGGCCAGGAGTTGGAGAGCAGCTTAACCAACATGGTAAAACCCCATCTCTACTAAAAGTACAAAATTAGCCAGGCATGGTGGTTTATGCCTATAATCTTAGCTACTCAGGAAGCCGAGAAAGGAGATTTGTTTGAACCTGGGAGGCGGAGATTGCAGTGAGCCGAAATCATACCATCGCACTCCAGCCTGGGCAGCAAGAGTGAAACTCCTTCATAAATAAATAAATAAATGAAATTAAATAAAAATAAAAACAAGGGAAGATGGAGCTCTCTAGAATTGGGCAAGATTTTCCGAACCTTGCCTTATTGTAAAAGTTCAGGTAAACTAATACCACATGAAAGTGAGAAACAATAAATTATCAAGATCAAATTCCATACAAGTTGTCATAAGAAGAAAAGAGAAAAAAAGAGCAGCATAACATCCCTAAAAATAGAAAGAACATCAGAAAAATGTGTCCACAAAATGAAACTATAAGATGTTACTTTAAAACAAGCTTCAAGGCATAAACAAGATGATATATGGAAAGGATCACACAAATCAGAATTAGAAAAATTCAGAAGTGAGGTGAGAGAACTTAGGAAAAAATTAGAAATGAAGAAAACGATATTAACAAAATGAAGCCTAAAGTAAAATAATACAATAGCAAAAAACTGGTAATGGCTAAGAGAAATAGAAGGTACAACAGAAGAAGAATATTTTTAAAAGAATCAGTCTAGAAAAAGTAACAAGTATTGAAAATAGACTAAAAAGATGAAACACAAGAATGATAGGAATCCCTGAGGAAGAAAATGAAACCAAAGGAACAAAAGAAATACTAAAAACTATACTTCAAGCAGACTTTCTTGAATTAAAAAATGATTTAAAACTAGATATTGAAAGATTGCCCTACATACCTGACACTATCAACTCAGAAAAATCAGTACCGAAGCATAATCTAGTAAAATTTCTGGACTTTGAATAATGGGAGGAAAAATCCTTTGGGTATTTAGATTTTTAAAAATGCATATAACTTAGAAAGGAAATTATATTATGATCTGACACAGTAATCATTTAGATTAGAAAAAAGTGGAGAAACATACTTAAGGTATTTAGGAAGGATACTGTGAGCCAAGGATTTTATATGAAGTGACTTTCAAGTGTAAAGGACACAGACAAACTTTTATCAATATGCAAAAACTTAAGAAATATTGTTCCCATGAGTCTTTTATGAGGAATCTGTAGAGAATGAGCTTCAGACAAAGTTACTGGAGAGATATTGAAATAAGGAGGTGTTAACTATATAGATGACTCCTATAGAACAAAAACTAATGAGGAACAAGGAGAGAGTGTAATGTATATTAACCATATGATCTGACAATGTAGATATAATAAAAATAAAATGAGTGGAGAGTGAATAAAAATTTTAATATACTTTCAATATTTATATTGGTGGTAATATTGGCATTAGTAATCTGCTGCTATATAATAGGAAGTAAGACAAATGAGTAATCAGGGGATAGTCCAATTTTATCATCCCCTGTGATCTTGACAACCAGAATTCTAGGTGTAGAAGAAAGAAGAGGTTAATCTAAAATCCTAAAACTATAATAGTTTTGAATTTGACTTTCTCTCCCTGTATTTACTAGCTCTATCCACAGAGAAGAACTACAATGACTACCTTAGTAGCAAAGAATATCTCTAGAATTCAGATTGTGATCTTGAAATAAAATTTATCACTCAAAGGAACCTAGAACTTCTTGGAAAAGTTACTGATTCCAGTTCTAAAGCAGAAAATGTATAAGTTAAGCCTAAAACACATTGTCATAGAAGAGAGCAAGGAGGGTATGAAAAACTACTGGGGTCATGTCAAAAGAAGTTAGAAGCCAGCTTGAAGGGTCTCTTGCTGGCCAAAACTGGGTCAACTTGAGCTTCAATAATGTTAACAATTATAGTAAATTAAAACCCATCAAATATCTATAAATTCATAATAATAGTTTTAAAACAAGCCATCTTTGGAGCATAATAGGGAAGCAAGTAATTATCTAAGGAATTAAAGAGAAAGAATCAAGGATTTATTGTATCTTTTCAATATGAACTATGCCACTGGATAACCAAAGATTAGAATGTGCCTTTTTATAGAAGTATTCCAACTAATACATCAAAATGATAGAATTAGAATATCACCATTTCAACAGAATGAGTAAAAAGCAATATTGCTGACTGCTGCCATTATAAGAAGAAACACAATCTGACATTATGTGCCAAACACCTCCCATAGGGCTACCAAAGGGACAACACCGGAATCTGGTCCAGTCTTTGTATCCAGCTGCCAATTGGCAGGAAATGCCACAGACAGAAGAACATACTGAACTATTTCAAGAACACTAAAGCAGCAAAATCCAGACTGCAGGAAACTCTACTGATCAAATGATCTTGGTTCTTCAATAGAAAATTGCAAGGAAAAGAAAAGGATGAAAGGAGTATCTATAGATTAGGAGACTTAAAAAGACACATCAATTATTTTAAAATAGGCAAGGATAAAATTAAACCATAGTGTCTAGGGATACACATTTGAATAATGAAATTCTTTAAAAATGTGGGAAGAAATTGGCATACAAATCAGAAAAATGGTTACTAAAGGAGACAAGAGGGGCTTATGATTGAGATGGAGCATATAGACAAGGTTTCTTGAGTACTCACCAAACTTCACAAAATAAAGAATCCCAGAGAGCTAATGGGGAGTCTCAGTTCTAAACAGAAAAAATAATAATTCCAAGTTACATCTATTCCTTATGTTCTTGATACACCCACATGTCTTTTTTTTCCATACATACATACCCCCAGCCTTGCCAAAATACATGTTTCATGTATAAACTCAAATACATTTAATTCTTCCCAGGTTGGATATAACAATTGCATCTAACTCTAAATTCAGGATATCTGGATGATACAAATTCATGTCAATCAGGTCTATATTTGGTTTATCATGATTTTGTTCAAACAAGTTAAATGATAAATGTAACCGACAACCTAATGAAACAATGTAAAGTGGGCGTATTAGTTTACAAGGGCTACAGTAACAAATTACTACAAACTAGATGGCTTAAAAATAACAGAAATTTATTATTTCATGTATTAAGAAGTTATAAGTCTGAAAGTGAGGTATCAGAAAGGCCATGCTCCCTCTGAGGGTTCTAGGACAGAATTCTCTTTGCCTCTTCCTAGCTTCTAGTGTTTGCTGGCAAGCCTTGGCATTCCTGGCTTGCCTTTCCTGTTTGAACATTTTCTTTTGAAACCCAGTCACCATTCTGTAAAGACACCCAAGCAACTCACAGAAGCCTAGCTAGAGAGGAAGTGATGCCCCAGCTGACAGCTCGCACCAACTTACCAAGGAAGTGGCCTAGCTGGGCCATCTCAGCTGATGTATGCAGCAGAGACAGGGTATTCTTGCCTTCCCTGCCTAAACTGCGGACCTATGAGCAAAATTAATAGTTTTTGTTGTTTACATCTACTACATTTTGAGATAGTTTGTTTTAAAGCAATAGAAAATCCATTTGTGGCGTCATGCAAAGCAGTGGTTCTCAACTGGGGTACCTGCATCACTCCAATTTTGCTTTGTTCTTCACATGAACATCTTCTCTGTATGTTTGTCTGTGTCTGAATCTCCTTCTCCTTTCTCTTATAAATATACTAGTCATTGGATTTAGGCCTCACCCTAGTTCAATATGACATCCTCTTAAGTAATTATATCTGCAAAGACCCTATTTGCAAATAAAGTCACATTCTGAAGTTCTGGGCATATATGAATTTTGGGGGGACATTATTCAACACAGTACAAATAAACTTGCTTCTATTTGGGGAAACAAAAGCAAGGAAACAACAGTAAAACTTCTTGGAAAAAACAAAAGCAATCTGTTCCGTTCCACACTGTTTCACAGCAAATATTATATCATGAAGAATTGAGAATGTAAGAGCTAACTTTCCAAAAGGTGGAGTTAGGTTCTTGGTCTTCCATTTTGGATGCACTGAATTCTTACTACTAGAAGGCCCTACCTTATCCATTGTCCCCTATGATGACCTTCCAGAAAGGCATTGTTTCAAATTTTCTTTCTGGAGAGCTATCCTATCCTAACAGTTGTCCTATCATGTCCTGTCCTTTGGGTATTTGGGATTTGAGGGATACCACAATACAATGAGATATAGGCTTGAGATTTACTTAACATTTGCCTGTCATTTTTATTTCAGGGGGGCCTTTAAATAAGTATTCCTCAACCATGATGCCAATGACAATTTGGACCAGATAATCCTTGTTATAGGGAACTGTCCTGTGTATTACAGAATGTATATTAGCAGTCTGAGCCTCAACTCACTAAAGGCCACTGGCATCCCACTCCAGTTGTGACAACCAAAAATACCTCCAGACATTGTCAAATGTCTTCTGGAGAGCAAACTCATCCTCAGTGGAGACTCACTACTTTACATGATGCCAGAAATGGATTACCTATTATTGTGTTAACAAAAAATACCTCAAAACTTATTGATTAAAAAAACCCTAATCATTAATTTTGCTCAAAAATCTGCAGTCTGGGCAGGAAAAGCAAGGATACCTTGTCTCTGCTGCATACAGCTGAGATGGCCCAAATGGGACAATTCGTTGGCAAGTTAGTGCTGGCTGTCAGCTGGGGCATCAGTTCCTCTCCAGCTAGGCTTCTATGAATTGCTTTGATGTCTTTACAAATGGTGACTGAGTTTCAAAAGAGTAAAGTGGATTTTATGACATTTTTATGATCTAGCATTCAAAGTCACATAGTATTCATTATTTAAGAAGAGTATGTAGAATAGGAGATATGATTGCAATCTTCTTTCGAAAATATAATCTTTTGCCATCTGCCCTGTGGACACAAAAACTCACATTCTTTCCATCTGTCTAATAGAGTGATTTCATCCTTTAAGATCTTCAAGTCTCTACAGCTCAAGCATCTGAATCAAGTCTAGATGTGGATGGTTCTCCTCAGGTGTGGTTGGTTCTCCTCAGGTGTGGTTAATTAGTGCAGCTGCTTAAGTACCATTCCTCTTGATCTGAAAAAGTCTGAACTAAAGGGACAAGTTATCTGATCTTCGCACACTTTCAGCATATATTGAGATAGTTCTAGAATCTCTGCTTTACAAAATCCCTTTAAATACAGGTAAGACAGGAAGCACATAACAGTCACTGTTCCACAGCAGTTCTGAAATCCAGCCAGGAATGTGTTGTCACTTTCTTGACTAGGGCTTATTCTTGCTCCTTAAAGATTGTTTTTCATGGGTTTTGCTTTCACCTTCTGGGCTCTTCAATCATCTTCCTTTTCCACCAAAAATACTCCATGTTTGCACCTAAGTCATTCTCTTAACCAGCTTCCTGCCTGCTAACTTGGGAGTTCAAAGGAGTTGCCTGTTTGACGGAGCTGTATTGACTCTGTCCTGTTGAGTCTGTGCTGTTATAATTATCAGTCTCATAAGTCCTATGGTATCACTTTTACTAAAAAGTCTCGTGAGTTTCTTATGTGTCAATATATAATACATTCTATTAGGTCAAACCTAATCTCTTTGAGATTATTCTTTCCCTATCTTGAGCTTAAACTGTGAAGCTTTCATTGGATAACACATTTAGTATTCTCAGAAACCTTTTCTTTTTAAGGTGTAACATCTATGTGGTGCACTCTAAGATACCTAGGGGGCTTTCTGTCTCTCTGAAAGGTTATATATTAGTCACTATGTTATATATTTCTGAAGTCTTAACAAAGACTCTTAATTGCCATCCTGGACTTGATCTTTTCCCAGAACTCATTTCTTAATTTAAAAATGATTTTCCATATGGAAATCTTGGGTATGAGAAGCAGGTTTACTTTACAACCCAGAAATTAACAGTCTTTTTTGTTTAATAGTACATTCTTTAGTTCTTCTCTCCTCTCAAATTTTATCATAGGTGCACTTTTAATATTTTGTAATCATCAAGTTTTAGGTACCTTTTCTATTTTCTATGTTATTGCAGAAAACAACCTTGGCAAACTTTCTGTCAGTACATAGCAATTGCTTCATTTCCTCCAGTTCCTACTAACATTTGCCATACCTTTCTGTTAAGCCCTCACTGACAGGCTCCTTGAGGTCTTTTAGCTTTAGCTGTCTCTTAGAAACCATTTAAGAAGTAGGGGTGTCCAATCTTTTGGCTTCCCTGAGCCACATTGGAAGAAGAAGAATCGTCTTGGGCCACACATAAAACACACTAACACTAATGATAGCTGACTAGCCAAAATTAAAAAAAAAAAAGCAAAAAAAAAAAATTCACGTTTTTTAAGAAAGTTTGCAAATTTGTGTTGGGCTGCATTTAAAGCCGTCCTGGGCTGCCTATGGCCCGCAGGCTGCAGGTTGGACAAGCTTGATAAACTTTCAAGTAGTATCCAAGGCACTTTGAGTTTCTGCTCTCTTCTGCCTAAAACCAATGCCACATGTTTCAGATTTTCTTTTTGACAGCATTCTACTACTGGTACCCAAAAGCTGTGGTAGTATTTATTGCTTTGTGACAAACCACTCCAAAGTTAGTGGCATTTTAGTAGGCTTAGAAATTGTGAGGGCCAGGAATTAGAACACAGCACAGTAGGACAGTCTTTTTCCATGGTGTATGGGGCTTTAGCTGGAAGTGTTAAAGGCTGGTGATGACTCAGTCATCTGGCTGGGGGCCAGAATCATCAAGAGTTGTCTTTATGTATCTGGGTGATACTGGCTGTTGACTAGGACTATCAGTGGGAGTGTCTCTACATGGCCTCAGCGTATGCTTTTTCTTCATGGGCCAGTTGTTCACAGTCTGATAGCTGGGTGCCAGGACTGAATATTCTAGGAGAGCAAGGTGGAAGTATATGGCCTTTTTCTGAACTAGCCTCATAAGTCTATGGTATCACTTTCACTAAACTCTCTTGGTTGAGGCAAAAGGTCCATTCAGGATTCAGGGGACACAGACCATGCTATGCAATTGTTAGAGTATCCGTATCATATAGTAAGAATGTGGTATGGGAAATAATTTTGTGTTCAACTTTGGAAGGTACACTCTGCAACACTCACTGAGTGAAATGTTTGTATCTCTAGCCTGTAACCCTGGTTTTTAATCTCTCAGCAACAGGTTTAGGTCTCTGTCTATTTCTTCTACCCTCAATTTAAAGGCCTGTTTAAATTGAGGTCACTGGCTTAGATAGCCAGAGATAATAGAAAGTTTTATCTTGTATGGGGATTGATTCCAGGTTTCTGTGCTTTGAAATTAGGGTTTTGGAGGATTTAAGTAGGGAGTACATACAAGATACAGTCATGCACCAAGTAATGTTGTTTCAGTCAATGATAGACCATGCATAAAATGGTACTATTATAAGATTGTAAAGGAACTGAAACTTCATATAGCCAAGTAACACTGCAGCCATTATAGCGTCATAGTACAACACATAATTCGTTTGTAGTGATGCTGCCAAAACAAACCTATTGTGCTGCCAGTTATATAAAATTATAGCACATACAATTACGCACAGTATATAATACTTGACAGTGATAATACAAACAGCTATGTTACTGGTTTAGGCATTTATAATACTAACATTTTATTATTTTGGTGTGTACTCCTACTTATGAAAAAAGTTAACTGTAAGAAAACCTCAGGCAGGTGCTTCAGAAGGTATTCCAGAAGAAGGCATTACTATCATCGGAGATGGAAGCTCCATGCATGTTACTGCCTCTGAAAACCTTTCAGTGGGACAAGATGTGAAGACAGAAGATGGTGATGTTAATGAACCTGACCCCATGAAGGCCTAGGCTAATGTCTGTGTTTGCATCTTAGTTTTTAATTAAAAAGGCTTAAAAAGTAAAAAATAAAATAAAATAAACACTTATAGAATAAAGTTATAAGAAAGAAAATATTTTGGTATAGCTACACAATGTGTTTGTGTTTTAAGTTAAATGCTATTACAAAAGAGTTAAAAAGTATCTGTAAAAGTTTAAAAAATAATGAAGTTAAAAAGTCACAGTAAGCCAAGACTTATTATTGAAGAAATAAAACTACTTTAAATTTATTGTAGCCTAAGTGTATAGTGTTTATAAAGTCTACAGTGGTATGCAGTATTGTCCCAGTATGGCCCTCATCTTCATTTACCACTCACTCACTCACTGACTTACCCAGAGCAACTTACTGTCCCGCAAGCTCCATTCATAGTAAGTGCTGTATATAGGCATACCATTTTACATCTTTCATACTTTATTTTTACTGTACCTTTTCTATGTTGATATATGTTTAGATGGACAAATACCATTGTGTTACAATTGCCTACAGTATTCAGTACAGTAACATGCTGTCTGGTTAGTAGCCTAGGAGCAATAGGCTATGCCATATTGCCTAGGTGTGTAGTGGGCTATCTCAGTTGGGTTTGTGTAAGTACACTCTATGATGTTCACACAAAGATGAAATCACCTAACAATACATTTCTCAAAATGTCCCTGTTATTAAGAGATGCATGACTGTAACTTGATGAATCATGGAAGAGTAAAACTTCCTGATGTCTCTGACTCCTGAAAAACACCACTTTAGCTAATACACTATGGTTAATATAGTACAACATGTTCAGTTTTTGTACTTCAGCAGGACCCATGATGTTTAGACCTTTGCTAACTTGGATTTCTGGTGACAACCAGAGTTTCTCTTAAAAAATTGCTGATCCCAATCCCATTACTGGGTATATAGCCAAAGGATTATAAGGCATTCTATTATAAAGACACATGCACACGTATGTTCGTTATGGCACTGTTTACAATAGCAAAGACCTGGAACTAACCCAAATGCCCATCAATGATAGACTGGATAAAGAAAATGTGGCACATATACACTATGGAATACTATGCAGCCATAATAAAGGATGAGTTCATGTCCTTTGCAGGAACATGAATGAATCTGGAAACCATAATTCTCAGCAAACTGACATAAGAACAAAAAACCAAACACCACATGTTGTCACTCATAAGTGGGTGTTGAACAGTGAGAGCTCATGGACACAGGGAGGGGAACATCACACACTGGGGTCTGTTGGGGTGTGGGGGACTAAGGGAGGGATACTAGGGGGTGGGGAGGTTGGAAGAAATGCCTGATGTAGGTGACGGGGGGATGGAGGCAGCAAACCACCATGGCATGTGTGTACCTATGCAACAATCCTGCAAGTTCTGCACATGTACCCCAGAACTTAAAGTATAATTTTAAAAAATTGCTGATCCATACTAATGAACTTTTTCTTTTTTTCTGATGAGTGAGAAAAAGGATCCTAGCTTGTTTCTTTCTTGTAATTTATTGAAGGTGGCAAGAAATCACCAATACCCTCCAGCACCCTGACATTTGCTATGAAATCCTCTTTAGTAACAGCTTTTGTGTATATGGCCTATGTCCTAACAGAAAACTGGAAACAGATTTAACCAACTCCCTTGATATCATTATCAAAGGATTGCTATCTCCTCATGGTCTCCCACCTCAAACAGAACCATATTTTATGGTCTTTGCTTTGTAAAACCTCACTTTTAGGTATAGTACTTAAATGTCTTGCTGTTATCTAGTTGCATATGACAGGGGCATAATTTGAACTAGTTTAAGCCAGTTGGGGTTTTATTGGCTTTATGTAACAGTGAGAGAAGGGTGGTTGGAACTACCTTTAAGGATTACTAAAAAGAGATTTGAACACCACTAGAATACTCTCTTTCTCTTTTTCTTGCAGCACTCTAGATTCATTGCCTTAGAAGAGATTTTCCATGTCATGGGGGACATAGCTACATACAGTTCCAGGTCACATCTTCCATAACCAGACAAAAGAGGCCTCGTCTTTACAAATTGAAGTTTGAAAAACCCTGGGAATGATCTGTGATCAACTGAGTTTTCTCTTCTCATTAAACTCGGGAGTCACGAGGTATTATCCACTGCTGCCCTTTATAATCTTAAGGCAAATGCTGGTACAAAATACTCATTTTCTACTCTAGAAATAATTTTTTTAATTGAAAAAAACTCTATACTATTCCACCAAGTTACAGTAAGATTTATTTTAAGCAGAAATCCAGAGCAGAGAATAATCCCTTTTAAATTGTTGAATAAATTTAGAAATGATGTAAAAAGCAGAAAGAAAAGATATAGACTGTTTTTTTTATGAGTGAATGTTACATATTAACAATAATGTTATACATATGCTTACTCTTCCTCGGCAAACCAAGAAAATGTGAATAAAAGATGGGATTGTAAAATAGAAGTGTGAGGCATCATAGCATTGGAGTTTATTGAGGTAATTGGCTAGGAATTCCTATGTGTCTCAGAATGGAGAATTTCACATCATTTTTAAAACAAATAATTCCTTGTCGGCAAACACAGTGAGTACTGAGTGGTATTTGTGGAATTATTATCTATGGCAGCATGCTCCCTGGGTAGAATGATTAGAATGATACCTTTTAGGAATAAGCAGTAAGGGCTTTTCAAAGTTATGCAGTAATCAAAATAGCAGTGGAAACATTCTGTGATCAAGGGACCATGAGCACCATGCTAATTTAAACAAATTCTGTATAAATTACAACACAATACATTGTCTTAATAGGATATCACCGCTAAGTAACGTTACCTAATAATAAAAAATTCTTCTATCTATCAAATTATAATTTAATACATTTTCTTACTTCAAACATTTACATAAGATCTTATCTTTAAAACTGCTTTCCCTTGGGTATACCATTTCCTGAGAGCTCAATGTTATGGTTAATGGAAATGTAGTTGTCAGATTGCCTCTTAACTGTAATATAAATATGAGTCTCTGGTAAGCCTCAGTGTGAACAAAAGCTACTAATTTATTTTTCATAAGTTGAATCATCCCTAAAAAGGGACAGCACAAGCCTATTGGTGACTATTTTAGTACACTTGCTGTGATAGCTGGGTAAGGAGGAAAATCAATTATAGTTCTGAAAGAGATGTAGATTTTGTTCACTTAAAACTCAGGCTTTTAATTCCTGGATAAAAACCTAGCCTGGAATGCATTCTGAAAGACATAACATTTGCTTCTACCATAAGAGGATGTAGTAACTTCTGGACGCCTATCATTTAAACAAATAGATTAGTCAAAATAATGATGTGAAAAATATACCAAAATAAGCACAACATGTTCCTTTTGGATGAGTGAAAAGTAAATTGTGCAACAAATTTTCCATCATATTTCATCTGCTTTTGATAGGTCACAGAAACTGCATCAGTGTTCCTATGCACATGAGAAATTATAGGTATCAAACGCAGATGAATCTTGTTTGCTGCTGGTTAAGATTTAATCTCTCTGTAATCTTAAAAAATAATATGGTCGAAATATGTGCACAATTTACTTCATCTGATTTTTTTCTGTTTTTGGTGAATTATTAGAAAATAAATAGTTAATTTTACATTACATTTCTCTGCCCACAGGAGGCTACTAATTCTATTCAAGTTAGATTCACCTTAGTTTAATTCATTTCCCATAAAGAGCTTATTCCTCTCCTAGTCAATATGGCATATAGTCTAAAGATGTAACATGACCTTTCTCTAAATTCTAATATAAAAAAGAATGAGTAAATGGTAGGAAATAGTTAAATAGCAATTCAGTTATGCAATTAATGCAAGGTATAATTGATAGACAGTAAGTGCTACAGACATTTTAAAAAAGTCATGTATAAGTATGTTTATAGCACATCTCTTTATAATAGCAAAAACACTGGAAGCAATTAAAATGCTCATTATTAGTGGAGAAAATAAAGAGATTATTTATATTCACACTTTGGAATTCAACATTTAAAATGAATTAACTACAGTTATATGGATTGACATTGAATCTTATATACAATATTGGTTTGGGGCAGTCAGGCAACTCCATTTAGAAAAAATACAGTTAGATCTATTTCTTTTACCATGGACCAATATAAACTCAAAGTTTTAAATTACATTAGTAAATACTAGAAAAGAAAACAGAAGATAACCTCTTTATAAAATTATATCAGGAGAGTCCTTTCTGACTCAAAATGCAAAAGCTATTTTAAAACTGACAAAACTGATTACATTAAACAATCTTTTTGTGACAAAACCATCATAAGCAAAGTCAGAAGACAAATGGCAAACCAGAGGGGAAAATAATTATTCAGAATTAATATGCTAGAAATTTATTTAAGTATCAATAATCTAAGAGAAAAATGTGCAAAGGACAGAAAAACGGGTTCATAGAAAAGTCAGACAAATGATTATAAGCATAAGAAAAACACACTTCTTTCATAACAAGAGAATTGTAAATTAAACTACAATCAGATGCATTTTTCACTTACTAAATTAGCAAAAACTAAATTTAGTGATGCCCAACGGAAAGAAGCATACATATATCATTGTTACTTCTTTATGATGTATAATTTGGCAATGTCTATCAACATTACAAATGTATCTCCCCTTTGACCCAGGAGTCCCACTCACAGGGATTTATCCTAGAGAAATACATGCACACATGAGAAACAACACGTTATTATCTGCACATTGTGTTAGTGAAATATTAGAGAATAGCCATGTCCATTAATAGAAGGCTGGCATAGAAACTATAGTAGATACACATTATGGAATGTTATGTAGTTATAAAAAAGAATGAGAAAATGCTCCGCATAAGGATGTAAAAAGATCTATATGTGATAAGATGTATATTTTTAAAAATCAAAAATTGGGAAAAATAAAAATATAGTTGTATTTACTTATATTGGAAAGAGTCAAAATAAATTAATGAGTGATTATCTATGGGAAGAATATGGAGGGGTCCATAGAGTGACAGGAATAGGGGAGGAAGCAGGGATTTTCAGTTTATTGTGTATTGTTTTGTATTGTTTTGATTTTTTGCTTCATACATATAATACCTACTGAAATTAACTAACAGACCCCTGGCAAAAAGAAGAAAGAGCAAAGTACAGAAGCATGGATACATTATGACTGCTTTTATGTGAAGGTAAAAAACAGGCAAGATAAAATAGTTTATAATCAGTACTGTAACAAAACCAAGAAATGATTAAAACAAAATTCAGAATGGTTGAAGGAGGATAAGCAGGCAGAAAATACAGAAAAGAAAAAGGCAATCACTGAGGGCTATAGGAGTTTAGTAAGTTTTCCTGGAAAGAGGGGGACATAAACTAGTTCTTGCAGGGTGTGGATTCTAGTAAATATAGTTCATATTCATATATTGTTTTATAGTTTTGTAAAACATTACATGCACATGATATCATATTGAGTTTTATATTGATTTTGATAACAGAGAGAAGTGAGAACAGGCACTCAAAATGAAAAATAAAAAAAAAAGCATAGCCAAGGCACAGAAGATGTGAAGGCACATTCTGTATTACAAGACTGAGGGATATGCCTGGCTGGGCAGTTGAGTTAGGTAGTAATCAGTAACAGACCAATAGATTCACAGGTTGGATTATAATGGGATTGAGACCTTATCTGGGATGCCATTAAAGGTTTGTTTGTCTGTTTACAAAAACAGATCTAAAAAATATTTGACAATTGAACACAGTAGCACGTCCTAGGCCCTGCCTAACGCTGGCTCTAGCCTTCAGGCTCATCAATGACAATCACCATCAGGACTAACACTGACCAATTCCATGCCTACCCAGGTGGAAACCTTGATGACTTAGGGATGTGTTAATTTCCACATATTTTAATTTTTCAATTTTCCTTGTGTTATCAGTTTCTAATTTCATTTCATTGGAGTTGAAATAGAAATAGAAAAGCATTTGTGTGATTTCAATCTTTTACCTTTATTGAAACTTGTTGTACAGCTTGCCATATGGTCTATCCTACAGAATATTCCATGCACACTCAAAAATAATGTGTATTTTATTGTTGGAGTGAGTGCTCTACAGATGTCTGCTACATCTGGTTGGTTCATAATGTTGCTCAAGTTTTCTATTTCCTTGTTAATCTTCTGTCTAATTATATCCGGTATTGAAAATAGAAGACTGAAACATCCAACAATTACCATTAAATTTTCTATTTCTCCCTTCAATTCTGTCATTTTAAATTTTGAGTATTCCTGGGCTCTGTTGTTACTGGATCATGTTTTTTTTTTTTTTAAAGCATTATGCCAATCTCTACCTTTTATTTGGAGTGTTAAATCCATTTGTATTTAATATAATTACTGATAAGGTGGGCTTTGTGTCTTCCATTTTTTTTATATGGTTTTGTATGCCTTAGACTTTATTTGTTCTTCTATTCCTTCATTGCTGTCTTTGTTTTTATTAACTAGACATTTTCAAGTGGACCATTTTAAATTCCATTTTTTTTTAACTATATGGTTTTTAGCTACTTTCTTAGCCCAAGGATTATAATTAACATTTTGATTTAGGACAATCTAGCTTGGATTAATACCAACTGAATTACAATAATACATATTAATAAAAACTTTGCTTCTATAGAGCTTCATTTCCTTTCTCATCCTTAATACTGTTATCTTACAAATTATGCTTGTGGATTTTCTATCAACAAAGGCACCAGTTATTGCTTTATATCAGATAGAAGAAAAAAGAGTTGTATAAAAAAACCACTTATACCAGCCTTTATATTTATGTGTTTTCCTTACTAGTCCTCTTTATTTCTTCATGTGGATTCAAATTACTATATAGTGTCCTTCCATTTCAGCCTGAAGGACTTCCTTTAGTAGGTCTGCTAGGAACAAATTCTCTTAGTTTTTCTTTATTTTGGTTTATTTTAATTTCTCCTTCATTTTTAAAAGATAGTTTTACAAGATACACAGTTCTTCACTGATAGTCTTTTTCTCTCAGCAGTTTAAATATATCATTACACTGCTTCCTGGTTTCTATAGTTTCTAATGAGAAATCAGCTCAATCTTGTTGAGGGTGCCTGTGTATGATGAATTGCTTTTCTATTTTGCTGCTTTCAAGGGTCTCTCTGTCTTCTTAGCTTACAATGGGTTAATTATAATCTGGTGTGGCTTTCTTTGAGATTATTCTACTTGGAGTTCATTAGTTTTTATGGATGTGTAAATTTATGTTTTTCATAAAATTTAGGTAGTTTTTATCCATTCCTTATTCAAACATTCTTTCTGCCTCCCCCCTTTTTTTTCTCTCCTCTCCTGGGATGCTTATTATGTGTGCATTTTATGCATGATGTTATCCTAGAGTTCCTTGCAGCTCTATCTTTCTTCATTATTTTTTTTTCTTTCTGTTTTTCAGACTGGGTAATTTCAGTTTTCTTACATTCAAATTGTCTGACTCTTTATTCTACCTCCTGAAGTCTACTTTTCAACCCCTCTAGTAAATTTTGTATTTTAGTCACTGTACTTGTCAACTCCAAATCTCTGTCTCATTCTGTTTTTTAAAAACATAATTCATATATCTTTATTGATATTCTCTATTTGGTGAGATGCTGTCTCCAAGCTTTCTTTTACTTCTTAAAGCATACTATTCTTTAGTTCCTTTACATATTTAAAATAGATTATTTAAAGACATTCTTTAGTGAGTTGAACATCTGTACTTCCTTAAGACAATTTTTATAAACTGCTTTTTCTCCCCTGTTGATGGACTATTCCCCCTTAATGCTTTATATGTCTCATAATTTTTGGATGAAAACTAGATTTTAGATAATATAATGTGACCAATCTGAAAATCAGATCTCCTCCTCCCCCAAAACATTTTGTCATTGCTGTTTTGTTGTTGTTTTTTTTAGTGACTTTTCTGAACTAATTCTGTAAAGTCTGTACTCTTTGTCATGTGTAAATGCTGAAGTCTCTACTTGGTTATCTTGAGGGTCAGCTAGTGATTGAACAAATACTTCCTTAGATTCTTGAAACCAGTAAGTCTTCTAATCTTTGTTGAGGAATTCTGTGTGTGATGGGGCATGCCTTCACCCCTCAGCCAGGCACTTTCCAACTCTGCTGTAGCTTTCATTACCTACTTGCAAAGAGCCTCAAGTTAGCCGGTAGTAAATCTTAGGGCCTTCTCAGGTTGGCCTTGGGCACAAAAGTAGCACTAGGCATACATGAGGCCTTCTACATTCCCAGTAACATGGCAGAGCTTTTCAAAGTCAACTATGGATATCTAATTAAGCTTCTCCTTTTAAGTTTATGAGTTAGCCTTTTATTTGCCCCAACTGTTTTCTATCACTATAGACAACTAGGACGTTCAGCAATTGTCTCTGATTGTTTTCAACAAATGCCCTAGAAAGGCTGTTTCCAGTGAGTAGGCTCTGAGTAAGATCAAATAAACACAGCCTGGTGAGTGAGTCTTCTAGAGAACCAACAGAGAAGTCAAATAGTAACAACTTTCTGCAACATGTCTTTGAAGAGGTCCATCTCCATTTACTTCTTCAAGAGTTGACACACTGCAGATTTTTAATGTAATTATGGGTTGTTGATTTTTAAGGCTATTGTGGAGCTGGGAGAAGGTTGGGAATAGGACAAGTTAAAATAGCACAAGCTTGCTGTTCATAACAAAATTAAACAGGTTTTATTGAATAAATTCTTTCTTTAGTACTTTGAGCAGTTGGCTAATTTTCAGTTCTAAAAAAGTTGGTTCTGATAATTTTTGCCAATGTTCTCATTGCTTTTACCAAGGAGGTAATTTTTAAAGGTTTTTACTCCATCATTTTTACTGATATAAACATAGGCTACTTGAAGAAAGTAAAGAGAGAGGACAAGAAGAATATGCAAATAGTGAGGTTACAGTTTAGGAAGAAAATGTAAATAAAAATATTGTTGGAAAATTTACTATCTAGAAATGGCTACAATTCTAAGATGTAACAAACGTACACAATATCAGTGGGATAATAACAAAAGCTTTAAATAGGATACTAACCATGGAGTAGCCCCTGGGAAGACACTGGCTGCAGCAGTAGAGGCTTAGTGGGGCTGCATGCTCCACAGAGTTGGCCAGGGGCCAACAGGTGGGACCCCTGCCCTCTACTGAGTCAGCTGGGCAGGAGCCCCAGGCTCCCAGGCACAGCTGTACCACCCAGCTGTGGCTCTGGATCTGGGCCTCCCTATGTTCTTGGGGGCCCAGAAAGCTCCTTACTCCCATAGGCTGGAAAGTGCCTGCTCCCAGTGCCTGGCCTCTCCCTGCTCCTGGCACTCCCTCCAGAGTGCAGCACAGTTGTGGCTGAGCCTAGGTGTTGTTGCAACCCAGCCAGGTGTGCATACACTTGGGGTGGTGCTGACACACCAGTCCCCTGCTGCCTGGGCCTCCTCCAGACTTTGGGTGCCAACGAGCAGGAAAGGGAGGCCAATAGGAGCTGAGTGCATCTCAGTACAGGCCTTCAGGTGCCCCTCAGCGGGAACAGCCTGGGCACCATGGATGATATGTTGATGGTGGCAGGAGGCAGACAAGCTCCTGGCAGAAAAAGGCAGTTCCCTAGTGAAGGCCCACCTTCAAGCCAGGGATGGCCTGAAGCCTGGGGGCTAGACTCAGTTCCCGGTTGAGTCTGCAGCCTGGAGTGAGAACTTATGGTGCTTTTTCCAGGCCTATCCATGGCTTCCCATGGACCAATCAGCGCACACTTCCTCCCTTCTGAGACCATAAAAACCCCTGCCAGACTCACACGGACATCAGAACTATCAGCTGTGGAAAGGAGCTATGCACTACAAGTCTCCACATGCCCAGACTACCTGCCTGGGGAAAGGAGCTACCCACTATGGGTTTCTTCTCTGCTGAGAGTTGAACACACATCAGGACGACCTGCCTGTGGAAAGGAGCTATCTATTTCAGGTCTCCTGAGAGTTCTTCTGTTGCTCAATAAAGCTCCTCTCTGCCTTTCTCTCCCTCCAGTTGTCCGTATACCTTATTCTTCCTGGATGCAGAACAGGAATTCTGGACCCACTGAATGGTGGAACTTAAAGAACTGTAACATAAACTGGGCTGAAACACTCCCCCATGCTCACCATGTTGTGGGTGATGAGGAGAAAAGAGCTGCAGCCCTTTGGGGAACCCAGACCTAGGGGCTCCCTAAGCACAGGGCTGTGACACCCTCTTTGGGGCTCTGCAGTTCCTGACATCTCCAAATTTCCAGGTACCACTGCATTTCCCTTATCCAGATGTGGGTGCCCACAGCAGAAGCTGCTTGCAGTACATCTGGTCCAGCTGTAGCCTTGCATGGAGCTGGCACCTGTGCTGGCACCTGGAGCTTCCAACTCCACTGCAGCAGTCAGTGTGCCTGGCTTAGTGCAGTGGCTGGATCCTGTGCTCACTTACTCACACACCCTTCACTGCTCCATGGTTGGCTTGCTCTTGACAGGTGTAGGATCTGGGCCTGTAGTGAGAGTAGAGCACAGCCGTCTGGGCTGAGTGGGCAGAAAGAACCCAGCAGGTGTGAGCAATACTCAGGAAGAAGATCCCATTGGCCACAGAGGTTTCTGGCTGGCAAAGCGACATCCCAAGGATCCTGTGACAATACCATGCTGTTTGGTTACTGTAGCCTTATAGTAGAGTTTGAAGTTGGATAGTGTTATGCCTCCACCCTTGTTCTTTTTGCCTAGGATTGCTTTGGCTATGTGAAAAAGCCCATCATATTTCTACTTCTCATTTTGTCTTCTGGGAAAAAGTAGGGGACAGAAGGGTGTAAACTAACATTTAAAAAGATTCTAAAGCTTTCTAGACAATGCTGAAAATTTTCCATATGAACAACATTCTTATCTGAGAGTGATAATTACTTTCCAGAAATGGGTATTTTCTGGGATACTGCGTGTTGCTGTTTTCATACAGTAAAGCTCTAAGTTTAATAGACAACACAGAGGACTTGAAAAAACAGAAAATTCCAATTCTATGATATAACAATTAGAAAACAATTCCATAGTATAACTATTTAGATGATGACAGGACATGGATTTTGCTTATAGTTCAATACAAACCAAATACCTGGTTTGGAACATGGGTGATGTAAAACACACACACATTTAGTCCTTGATAAATAAATAACTTATATAGATATATTAGTTTTCTATTGCTGGTATAATAGGTTAGCACAAGTTTCATGGCTTAGAAAGGACAAATGTGTTACATTACATTTTGGTAGGTCAGCAGTTCTTCACAGAAATAGAAAAAACAATTCTAAAATTTATATGAAACCACAAAAGACACTGAATAGCCAAAGTAATCTTGAACAAAAATACCAAAGCTTGCGGCATCATACTATTTGACTTCAAACTGTGCTAAAAAACTATACTAACCACAACAGCGTGGTACCAGCATAAAAACAGACAAACACACACAGACCAGTGGAACAGAATAGAGAGCAAGAAACAAATCTATGCACTTACAGCTAACTGATTTTCAACAAAAGTGTCAAGAACACACAATGGAGAAATGTCAGTCTCTTCAATAAATGGTGCTGAAAAAAATTGGATGTCCACATGCAGGAGAATGAAGCAAGGGCCTTATCTGTCACTATATATATATATATATATATATATATATATATATATATATAAAATAAATTAAGAATGTATTAAAGACTTACACAAGAGATAAAAAGTGAAAAAACTACTAGAAGAAAACATGAAGAAACATGACATTGCTTAAGGCTAGAAATTTTGTGGTAAGACCTGAAAAACATAGGCAAAAAAAGCAAAACTAGACAGATGGGATTACGTAAAACTAAAACCCTTTTGCACAGCAAAGGAAACAAAAGAGTGAAAAGACAATCAACAGAATGAGGCAAAATTATGCAAACTATGCATCTGACAAAAGGTTAATATCAATATATAAGGAACTCAAAAAACTCAACAGCAAAACAACAACATTTTAAAAATCCAATTAAGAAATGGGCAAAAAACCTGAATAGCTATTTCTCACAAGAAGCCATACAAAGATCAACATGTATGTGACAAAATGATCAACATTAGTTATCATCAGGGAAAAGCACATCAAAACCACAATGAGATATCACCTCACTCCTGTTAGAATAGCTATTATCCAAAAGACAAAAAGTAACAAATGCTGGTGTGGCTGTGGTGAAAAGGTGGCTCCTACACATTGTTGTTGGGAATAGTGCATCCATTACAGAAAACAATATGAAGATTTCTTTAAAAACTAAAAATAGAACTGCCATATGATCCAGCAATCTCACTACTTGGTGTATATTCAAAGGAAATGAAATCAGTATGTCAAAGAGATTATCTGCATTCCCATGTATATTACAATATAATTCTCAATAGCGAAGACATAGAATCAACCTAAATGTCCATGAATGGATGAATAAAGAAATTGTGGTGTGTACACACACACACACACACACACACACAATTCAGCTACAAAAGAAAAAAGACTGACATTCTGTCATTTGTGGCAACATGGAAGAACCTGGAAGACACTAAATGAAATAAACCAGGCACAAAAACAAAAATACCACATCGTCTCACTCATATGTGGAATCTAAAGAAGTTGGTCTTGTAGAGAGTAGAATGATGATTAACAAAGGCTAGGTGGGAAGGAGGGACAGGAACACAGGGAGTGATTGGTCAATAAGTATAAAGTTACAATTAGATAGGAGGAATAAGTTCTGTTGTTCTATTGCACAGTAGGGTGACTATGGTTAACAATATTTTATTGTATATTTAAAAGTAGCTAGAAGAGAGGATTTTGAATGTTTTCACCACATAGAAATGATAAATATATGTGGTGGTGGATATACTAAATACCCTGAATTGATTTTTACACAATGTATGCATGTATCCAAATGTCACCCTGTACCCCACAGATATGTAGAATTATTATTTGTCAATAAACACAAGAAATTAAAAAAGAAGAAACCAGAAAAAAAGTCCTACAGGGATTTCAGTAATAATGGGATGTCAAACATTATATGCCTTCTAATGTGATACACAATTTTGTATACAGTCTCACCCATGAAATATTCTTGTTCAAAATGCTTAATTGGAATTTAATTCAGCCTGTAGTTTTAACCTTCAATTTATAGGAAATAGAGGTGATACAGTATTAATTTGAAAGATACCACAAAGAACAAACAAGGGTATGTAAAATTCTGCAAGACAATTTGTCTTGTCTCGTTGCTAAGTCTATATCATGGAGGAAAAATGAAAAGGGAATGAAATTCCTTTAGATGAAAAGATAACAAAACAGCCAAAGACGATATATGGTATTTGACTAAATATTCATTTAAAAATTTATTTAAAAAAACCTGTAAAACATTTTGTGGAGACAAGTGGCAATATTTTAATGTTGCCTGGCAACTATATAATATTAAGACATTCTTTAAATTAGTCAGATGTGATAACAGTACTGTTTTTTTTACTTTATTATTTTTTTATTTTATGTATTTTTTGAAAGAAAGAAAAAGAGAGGAAAGAAAGTGAGAGTGAAAGAAAGAAAAAAAAGAATGTACGAGAGAAAGAAAGAGGAAGAGAAAGAGGGAGAGAGAACGGGATTCTTGTTCTATTGCCCAGGCTAGAATGCAGT